>PYAF01003069.1:13880-29767 GCA_007407185.1 Glycine tomentella
TAATCTACTAATAGAATTATTCGTTAATATGATATATTATATCGTAAATATAATGTAGACTTATAAATAATTCAAATTTGATTAAACGAAAATTATGCCACTTAGAGTAAGTCTAATGGCGAGTAATTTTTATTTCTATTATTATACAGTATATGATAACTTTTTTAAATAAAGAATTACAATTGAAATTAGTTATTAAATAACTTTATTAAATTCAAATACAAACACTTCTGCAATAGTAGCTAATTATGAATGTAGGAATTATATAAATAACACGTACTGCTCAAGTGAGATTAAGAGTGTACTTGATAAAAATAAATAATTATGTTTATTTGACTAACTGATAAATGGTACCAGTTAAAAAACATACCGGTATTCAATTAAATGCCATATATAATTGAGCTGATTAGCCTAACTCAATTAATTAAACAAATGCATTTTAAGAGTAGGGTGAAGGCTGAAGGAGGAACTGATGGAATGCATCTACTTCTATGGCTAATATATATTTTACAATAACATGGAAGTAACTGATAGATATATATTGAGTAGTCACAGAATAAAATAAACCTATGTGATCGAGCATGGAGACTTCTTTATTCCTTCATGTTCAAAAAAAAAAAGATTTTTTAGATAAAAAAACAAAATAAAATTCTGGGAGTTGAAAAAAACTTTAAAACACTAAAATCAAATCTCTGTTATTTGGTCGGAGAAAAACTGGCAGCTGAATTGTATTTTTGAAAGCCAAGTCTTTATTGACTTGATTAAATTCAAATTTGTTCTACAACATGTTAATGTGAATAAAATTAGATTTAGTCTTTTTAAGTAAGATTATAAAATTGACTATTATAATATTATGGTTTTTTTTTATTTAGATTAGTTATTAATAAAGTTGATTAACTCTTTTTTATCAATGTAATGATAATAGAAACTAAAATTTATTCTTATTATTCCCATACTAAAATTTAGATTAGTTACTCATTACTTTAAGACAATTGTATAAAATTTATTTTTAAAATTATAACTACACAATTAAAATAATGAAAATCATTTGATTTTGTTGCTAAAATGCAGTAAAAATAAAATACAAAAAATGCATGCCTTGGGACTAAAATTAGTGAAACTTTCTTTTTAATTAAAAAGCAAAAAATGCTCACACAGTATACTGAATTAAGAAAAATACTGAATCCTAATTTACACAGCATACCATTCTGTTTTCATTATGAAAAAATAGCCTGAATGAGCATACTGCAAAATTACTCCAAATAAATCATACACAACTAAGAGTAAAAGAATGAATATAATATATATAATGCTAGCGAAGAGGCATTTGCACGAGAAAATGAAGGAACTCAAGAAAGCAACAAGGTAACAGGGCACCATTCACTAGGTAACAGCATAATTTGTTTCATTTGTAACAATGTGCATGCAAGGATTACAAGGCAACAGCAACACAGAGTCATGCATGCAAGGATTACAAGCCTCATCACTCGCTATTGTGCAACAATTTCAGGTATCCGAATCTTTAAACCACAGGTCATCCAAGATATGAGTAAGAGCAGTCAATTCAGAAATACAATTACCAAGTGCAAACTAGACAAACTTGCAGTACAGCCATGTTTAACAGGCACATTCAACATAAAATAAGACACACACAAGGCACTTAAAGTTGCAGACACAGAATATAGAGAGGGAAGTGATAAAAGATCTCTCAAAATTACATAACATCATATATAAAAGAGGTAAGAGTAAGTTTGTAATCCAACCTATAATTATATATAAAAATTGCAATTACTTAATAATAGATATCAATGAGTAAGCCTCTCAGACATTAATCCAAAAATCCATTTTCCAGATAATTATGTTTATTTGACTAGAATTAAATATATTGTTATAGTAAAAAAGGGTGGAAATGTGGAATTTGCATGCATTTTCCTAATCATTGAGCCCCAAACAATAGAATGGGTGTATGACCCTGTATCCAACAAAATGCAATTGGTGCCTACTAAGATAGTCATTATATTCAAATTTATTTGCAATCAACTCATGCTAGTAAGGAACACATAAGGTCAGAAGTTCAAGTAACCAACCTACTGATGCCTGCTGATGATGAAGGTTCTGAACTCCCTCACAAGTATGCTCTCCATGTAGAGTTCTTATGGTAAAAGTTGGAACACCAGGACATTTGCTACATGGACACGCCATGGACACCCTTCTTTGGAGCTTTTGCTATAAAACGACTGCGATCTGACTTAACAATCCGAAGATCAAAATGCATAGCAATAGCAATATCTTTCAGTGTTCTTCGACATGTTTCCACATCTGGAAACTCTTGCCCAATGACTAATGGCTGCTCTGCTACAGTAACAGTACTAACACATGTGTTGTTATCTAAAACTAAAGAATGATTAGCCATATATCCTCCACCAAAACAAGGAAAGATCAATGTTATCTGACTCTAAGGGTTTCCATCATGTTTATGAATTATCAAGGGCTTCCAAGGATAGGAATTGAAAAATGTCATCAAATCAAACTTCCAGCCAAATACTGTGCAATACATAACAGAAGGAATGGTTAAATTCTATAAACAGTTCAGTACAAAAAGTCATTGAAACAAAATGGAAATTTGAGATCATTGTACAAGTAAAGAACATACAAACTGTAAACAAACTGGGAGTTGCAGAAGTAGAACATTCACCTCTAGCATAAAATCAATAAGTTCTTCGATAAATACAAGTTCAAATTTTGTAAGAAACCCAAGGAACATAATTTGAACTAAGCATTTTTTTCATGAAATAAAATTAGGAAGATGAGATGCCAGGATGGTGCCTTAGTCCAAGATAGGGAAAGCCCCTGAACTCAAAGAGCACTTATAGATAACTTACATTTACCTCATATCAAGGAAATAAGAGGGAGCTTGAGTCTATAACCTATGAGATACAAGACTTTGTCTTACTCCACTCAACCAACCCCTTGGGATTTGAACTAAGCATTTTTTATTAGTGAGGAAAGGCAATTGCTTTGGTTAATTTAATTACAATCATTACGATTTCAAGTTATTGTAGAATCTCCTATGTGTGAGTCTGTATAACTCAATACATAGAAAAGATTACACAGAAATAATTAGATGATTCTAGTTCTCCATCCCTTTAACTTAATGTTGTAAACTTGGAAGCCTTTTATTTCACTTTCTTAATTTTAATTAGAGAGACGATGAAAATAATATATTTAAGGAGCCAGGGGATGAGGATTGAAATCAAGCATTGCATTAATAATATAATTGCAGGATTATGGCTTAATGCCATAATCAAAATTCAGAACTTGGTCTGTCAGATCTAATGGTTGCAGGTGAAGAAAGAGCTTGGTCACAACAACCATATATAAAGGGATAACTTTAATCCTTGGTAGTTTCTATGGAACTTGTTCAACTACATGTATCCACAAGCTGCATTTATAGTTGCAGATTCCTATAACTTATCCACCACCATCTAACTGGTCGTAGCCCACGGAAAATCCACATTTCTGGAGAATATTACTTTGAGTATTCCATTTTTTCCAACATGAACTTGCCTAAACTTCACCGACCCCAATTAATTTGGGTTAAAGGTGCTGTTGATTATTATTTTTTTATTATTATTTATTTGAACTTGCCTAAACTTCCCAAATGGTTAATTGGTCCTGCACACAATTCCAGTGATTAATTTGTAAAAACTTGTTGCCTGCACAGGACTGCTTCATTGTGTTTGTTTTCTTAGGAATAGTTAAACACAGATCATATTCTCACACAGGAAGTATAGGAGGACATCACAGTAACTGCAAGTTCATTTAAAAAGAACAAAAACCTAGTTACCTCCAAATCTCCAATCAGTCTAACCCCCTCTCACAGGCATTAAAACAAAGAACGCTTTCATCTTCCTACTTAGCAGTAGTAACTGCGCCTATTTTGATTCAGAAACTGAGATTATGGGCTTTTATTCAGAAACATGTGAGGGTTTTCTTTTGAAGAAGCAAACAGCATCAACAAACAAGAAAGCAGCATAAAACCCACGCACAACATAGTCTTATGATAATATATTTGAGGGATTCATATTCAAGCTTCAAACCAAGGGGTCACACTCACGGAACAAGGACCACATTGCTCACCTAGGTCATACATCAAATTCAAACCACGACCGTAACTGTTAACACTCCTTCGGATCAAACAATTTGCAATATGGAAATTTCAATTTCTGAATCCTTAATCTAAATTTCGTAAACTACGAGGTCAGATTTCCCTTGGCAAAGCAATTCAGAGAACGCGACCAACATACATACACATCTGAATTCTATAAAAATTGATTTTGGTTTTTGGCACAAAGGAATCATAAATGTGTGCTACAGAACCTACCCTGTTGCTTTAAATTTGCGAGACATACCTGTTTGAGACCAGTCGAAGCTGTTGGCACCCACACAAATCCAGACCGACCAAAGTCGCCGGACAAGGGTGACACGGAGGTAGGCGACCTTCTCAGGCGGGAAAGCTGCTTCATGAACCTTGGGTGGAGAGACCCGAGAGAAAAAGCTCCTAGGCCATGGGTCAACACCAGAGAGCTACAGCTACACCAGGGGCAAGAGAGCACTCAGGCGGCACGAATGGAAGCTCAGAGGAAAGGGAACGAGAGGGCAAAGTTAGCTAGAGGAGTTTAGGGCACGACCAACCCTATCAATAGCCAAACACAAAGCACACAAAACGGCCCGTTTTCATTTATTTTTTCCACATTTTTAAAGGCGGTTATTACACAGACGTCTTTGAAAACACAAAACTAAGACGGTTAAACTATAACCGTCGTAGTTTGACACTATCAAAGACGGTCACTCTATCAACCGTCTTTGAAATTTTCATTTTAATTATGTAAATGCCACCGCCCCACATTCTAAGACGGTTTCGTGACAACCGACGTAGATTGCCTGTCGTAAAATGGGGTTTTTCTAGTAGTGCAAGAAACATACCTATCGCTGCTGTGATGAAGCACACGTACAACAGATTGGTTCAATATTTTGTAAGCAGTGGTCAGGCGGCTGTTTCACAAGTTGATCCTTCCACACAACATTGCAAAAGTGTGGTTGATGCTATGAGGCATAATCAGTTCGTTGCTACAGGCCACCATGTATGCACATATAATGTTGATCAAACATTATTTGAGGTGGAGGAGGGCTGCGAGAGGTCATATTCAGTCAACCTTGAAGAGTGTTTTTGTCATTGTGGCAAGTTTAAGGCCTTCAAATACTCATGTAGTCACGCCGCAACTATTGCCTTACATGTTCGTCAAAATCCTTTTTTGTATGTGGATGATGTCTTCCTGGTAAGTAATTTGGTTCAGGCTTACTTATTCTCATGACACCCAATTGGTAATGAAAGTGTTATTCCACCGAGTGAAGGTCCAGTTCTCATACCTAACAGGCAAATGTTGCATGGAAAGGGTCGTCCAAAGTCCACTAGAATACGTAACGAGATGGACGAAGTCGAAACAAGTGAAAGACGCCCCAAATTGGGAATTTGCAAGCAAGTTGGACATAATCGGATAGCTTGTCCTGATCGTCGTGCTATTTCATGATTTTTTAATGATGTTTCTTTAAATAGTTGTATGTTAATGTATTTCATTTTAAAAAATTAAAAATTTGTTGAAAATATGTTGAGTTTACATCATTTGTCAATTCGTATAATAAACATTGCTTAAGTAATGAAAAATACGAAACAGACAATTGAAATAACAATAACAATTGAAATTAACCAAACTTAATAAACACTACTTAATAAAATGAAAATAACAACAGCAATTGAAATACGAAAATAACCAGACTAATCAGTAGTATCACATATGTTGTGCAGTAGACAT
Source organism: Glycine tomentella (assembly GCA_007407185.1). Taxonomy (NCBI): domain Eukaryota; kingdom Viridiplantae; phylum Streptophyta; class Magnoliopsida; order Fabales; family Fabaceae; genus Glycine; species Glycine tomentella. Next base: position 19,754 of record PYAF01003069.1, read on the forward strand.
GTCTTCTTCCATTTGGGCAACTGGTTTGCTAAAAATAGTTAAGATTTGTATTGGACAAAAACATTTCCAGTAGTTGGATTCTACTAACAATTTTAACACGTCTTCATCGCTTATCAACTCTTTCATGTGATATTTGATTGTGTTGTCTGAATAAGCGTATTGGGCTGGCTGTCGAAAAAACAAATTTCTTACCAAATGTGAGTTGTGAGTTCCATGAGGGGGAACCCCCAACAGACGCAACTTGCTTTATGACAACCTTGAGTGTAAAAATGTTGCAGCCTGAAGTAATTTCAAATCTTATTAGATTTATTCCAGTAAATGAATAACCCATAAAATTTGTATGTTGTGGTATGTTTCACTTGCCGTTGTAATATAATAACATCATTGCATCATGTGTGGGGACGATGGTGGATCGAAGTAGGTTGAGTATACCATCGAATGTTCTGTTGATGGTACATAATATTTCTATAGGGCCAACACTCGACATTTGCTCATTGCACATTAACATTGTGCATACATCATCATCATTTGTGAGTTGCAAAGAATGAAAAAAATATTGCTCACCTGCATGTAGGGATGGCTGTCGGTAGTAGATTTCATCAAGAAAATGGTCATTGGTTAGCATAAGGGTGTCGTGCATCCTACTCTTGAGTGTCTGAAAAGAACACTCATTAGGAACCCGCATTGGTATTGGAGTAGGACATTGAAAAGAAACAGCAGTTTTGTTGTATTTCATTGATCCATTTAGAAAATGAAAGCTAATTTGGAGTAAGCAATGGTCTTACTGCTTGTTTGTCCTACAAATGTCATAGTATTCAGATTGAATTTCGTTTGTGGATGTATGTTGTGTGGGAGTATCTGGCTTATATAAGGGTCAATGACGCCCAAATTTAGGCGTGACACCCACCTCTGTCACACCTAAATTAGGCGTTTTCAATGTCGCCCTATATGTTGGGCGTGTTCAGTCAGGCCCTATTTGTTTGATGTGTTTAGTCACACCCTAATTTGACGTGTTCAGTGACACCTTATTTATTGGGGATGTCTAGTCACGCCATACTTGGGCGTGTTTCGTGACGCCCTATTTGTTGGGCGTTCTCAGTCACGCCTTATTTGGGCATGTTCAATGACGCCCTATTTGTTCTGCATGTTCAGTCACACCCTATTTGGGCGTCATTGACTCCCAATAAATGTAAATAGTTTTAAAATAGACCAAAATTTATATTAAAGGACATCAAACTAGTTATGCAAAGTGTAAGTCTTCACTTTATATACTACTGTTTGGAATCCAATGTTGTAACGACCCAGTGTTTGAATTGTGTGTGTGTGTGTGTTTTTTTATTAACATGATATGTATATTGATTGACATAGAGTGAAGGATAAAAAGGTTGTATGTGACTGGTCGTGGTATGTTAAGACAAGAAAAAACCCATTACACGAAAATGTTGTTATGAATGTATAAAGATCAAATAAAGTCCATTACAAACGACATAAAGTAAAAACACTAATGTTTAAAAAATATCAATGACTCATGTGGCCATTGTTGATGACGCGCTTGACGATCGGGTAACCTTCGTCTACCACGAGCCCGAAAAGAGGCTTCCTGGGAAGGGCCTGCTTGCGAAGGGCCTGCCTGTGAAGGGCCTGCGAGTGAAGGGTCAACATCTACAGGTGGGTATGGAGTTCCCTGGTCTGGTGATGATGGACAAAGGAGTAGCTTAATACACAGGCTGTGTCTGGGAGTCTGCCGGAGGAGGAATCTGACTCTGGTTACTGAACCCATCATACCCCATGTCCCCCAGCCGAGTAGCCTCGTAATACAAAGGTTGGCTGGCGTATGTATGTCCTATCAGTGGAGGCCTAAACCAACCATCAGTGCGAGGCCTGTGAGCTCCTATGGGCTTAAGAACATGGTGCATGGCTTTCCGGTGACACTCTAGCCCATGTCCCTCCTGTCTCCCATGGGGAACGTCCACATGCACCTGTGGGTCGTGCTAAAGCTACGATGGGGGTGCATGTGAGCCTGCCTCCTCCAAGCAACAACTCTCTCGGAAGATACAAATAATGCGATCGATCTCTTTATGCATCCAGTCAATGGTGTATCCCAGCCATTGCTCATTGTCAGTCGCGAAGTACAGCATCTCCAGGCCATTAATCTACAAATTACAAAAAAATAGTCCAGACATTAAAGCCATCACAATGAAAATAATTTTACAAATTATAATTAAGCAACACTTACACCACAACCCATCTTGGCAGCCCTCTTGGACACGTATCGTTTCTCATTCTCCTTGAACCAAACCATGTACTCATGGTTTGGTGACAGCAACCCAGTCAGTAGGGGGCAGCTCTATGTGTTGGTCCCTAACCTCCCATCGCCGGATAAAGGGTCTTAGCTTATGGACCCAGTTATCATGTGATTTACCTCGCAATGACAGGTCATGCACACCCTTCAGCTTCCTCGGCCTTCGTGGGATTGGCTGATCCCTCCCAAATTGCCACATACATCTGTCCGGATGAGAATACTCAACTGTGTAGAAGCATATAACTGGAGTACTAGCTATCCACAACAGTCTCTCGTGCTCAGATGCACCAAGGAAGTCGTAGTCTGCATATGGTTGCCAAACCACCTCAACAAAAGAATTAAAACACAATTATGAAAGAACAACAACCAACAATGCAAATTATGAAAATACAGCAACCAAAACTCTTATAAATATTAATACGTACCTCCTCCCAACAAAGGGAATCTAATATTAGTTGATACCAAAGAAGCTCGTGTGCTCGGAACCGGCCTAAATCATTAAACCTAATTAAAAATAACTGACATTACAATACTAATAAGACACATTAATACATAGTAAATAACAGAAAATAAGAACACATACATGTTTCTGTAATGCCACTTCGGCTGAGTAGGCTGAGGAATAGTTGGAGCAATGGGTGGGAATCTGAGCCACGCCCATATCTAGAGAAGCACGTGACACCCACCAATGTCACTTCTCTCTGTATTTGTACACTCACACATTTGTCTAAACAAATGTGCAAGGACTACGAAGCCCCAGATATACCTACCTATGTCTCCCATGTCCCTTCCAAGCAACAGGATGTAGCGACAGCCGACAATGCTTCCCCCAAATCTGTCGCATAGTAGCCATGCTCCAATCATACGTACAATGTGCGTCTTCGTAAACTGCATGCTTCTACGTGATCCGCAACTACCTCACCCCAATGCGCATAATGTCCGTCAAAGTAAGACAGGCGTAGCAATCCTCCTTTAGCTCACCCTCATGAGGAAGATGACCAAACACGTCCTCGATGACGGTGGCCCAGTCATCTAACGTGGATCCGGTGACGACATTGTCGTTGTTGCCTAAACCTAGGATACCAGCCACGCCTTCCAACGTGATGGTCATCTCTCCCTGCATCATGTGAAATGTATGTGTCTCTGGTCTCCACCTCTCAACCAAAGCACTAATAAGCGCAGGATCGATATAAAGTTTAGTTAACAATAATCAATTCGTATGTACAATTATAAAGAAAAACATTTCTAGGAATCAATTCATATGTACAATTATTTAATTCATAATTTGATACCTGAATATGTTGCATGCGTGCGACATATAGAAATCTAGCCTGTCCTAACATCTTTGCAATGATGTCAGGTATATTGTCACAGTCTGCCCCCCCCCCCAACCCACGACTTTACCACACATCCTGTGAAACGTGGATTCACTGGGTACGCCTCCACAAAACCCCCCACTTATACGGGGTAGGCATAACATGGGTCGTCGGATCCTTGCCCTCACCCTCGTGATCAGATCCAGATCATGAAGAAGCTAAAGATGATGAATCAACCATCTATGCCTATGTTAATATAAATAAACCAATATTTAATTAATAATTTAATACCTTCAAATTAAATTACATTACAAATAAATATCCTAAATAAATCAAAATTATATTTAAAAACTAAACCCTAAACTGAACTAAATAACTTTAGTAAAATAATTATAATTTTAAACAACTAAACTAAACTAAACTCAATCTTAAACCCTAAACCCTAATATGTAAAACCTAAGAGTTTTCTACGAAACTAAACTAAACCCTAAACCTTAAACCCTAAACTGAACTAAATAACTTTAGTAAAATAATTATAATTTAACAACTAAACTAAACTAAACACTAAAAACTAATAGTTTTCTACCAAACTAAACTATAACCTAACAGTTTTCTTCGAATCTAAACTAAACCCTAAATCCTAAATCCTAAACCGTAAAATAGTTCTATGTAACAGTCACTAATAATTTCATATGGCCCTAACAATTTTCTAATTCAATAATATAACATATTAAATAATATGCAAAATTATTTAATTAACTTACTTGTTGGCAGAGCTTCGTTGTAGAGATAACTCACTTACAAACCTAAGAGAGATAAACTTCAAAACTTTTACAGAGTAGGTGAAATAGTAAAAGTGAGGAAAAAGTAAAAAAAAAAAAATTGGCTTATATGGGGTCAGACACGCCCAGATTAGGCGTGACATCCCCTTGAGTCAGGCCTAATCTGGACATGACCAATCATGCCCATTTTGAACATGTCTGTCTGCTTCATATTGGTAATTAATTTGAAAACAGTTTCAAATTGATAAATTTTTAATTAAAAAGTATTATTTAAGTTCTTTTATCTAAGATCTTTATTATCAGGTTCTAACCCAACTGGGTTTGATCCACGAAAGGAAGGGTGAATAAAATAGCTCCTAATATTTTAACACCACCCGGTAAAGCCTAGTCCCAGCACGCATGAGTATGTTATGTGTAATATTACCACCAGCACTATCACCCCCCACAAAAACTCTTGAAATCACCATGGCTCAGCAATATTGGTGGGATGATTCTTTGTAGAATAATTATGGGAGGAGACCCAATTGAGTGCAGTCCAACAATCATTGTAACATGTTGAAAGAAGATGCTCAGGAGCCTATACTCCACAGAAACAACTATAATGTTTACTTGAGGGACAAAGGTTCTGAAAAAGTTATGGTAACGCTGGGAGAAAGCGGATTCAATAACAAAACCACCACCATGAAAGTAGACCAAGATTGGAACTTTGTCAGCTTCATTGGCGAGTTTTGGAAGATAAACACGAGCGGAAACCGGGGAATTATGTGAAATGACAATGTCTTTGGATGAAAGTCCAGTGTGTAGCTCATCAAGCATTGGTGGCACAAATTGTGTTTGTAAAGGTCGTTCTATGGTGCCATCACTGAAGATTCGAATAAGTGTTCCCATCTCATTGACTACCTCGTTGATAAGAGTGCGGGTGGGTGTTAGGAAAGCCATTTCTATATATATATATATATATAGTTTTGTTCCTCAAAATATGACGTCCACAATGATGTCATATTTAAATGGCTATCATAATATATTCTAAAATCTTCATTATGTAACAGCATGGCAATAAAATTAATGATATCAATTGTATAATATGAAATCATAGTGTATCACAATAAATTTTATATATATATATATATATATATATATACATTACTATAAAAACTATATGCGATAAGATTGCCTAAAATTCTTGATTTGATATTCATTATTGAAAATTATATGTATATACTTAACGATTGTACTTATTTTCAATTGAACAATGCATTTATATTCTACAGTTGTCAAATTTGTCAATGTAATTATCTCATATAACTTTTTATATCTATTTAATGTATTTTTTGGATTTCAAGTAATTAAAAAAGGTAACAATCTCGATTTACATGCAAATTTATGATTGATTGAAAATATAAAAATCTTTTCACTGCATTTTAATTAATTAAGTTTAATAAATAAATGCATGGATTTTTTTTCTTATGTCATTGATGCATTGAATATGTTTCATGAAAACAAATAATGTTAGGAATACTCTTTCAAATACTTTCTTTTTTTTTATTGGTTGAATTTTTTTAAAATGATTAAATTTTGGGTGCTCCACATTATATTTAATAATTCTATTTTTTTATTTTGTAATTTTTAATAAATTTTAACCAAATTTGGTTAGAGTGTTTAAAGAAGAGTGTTCTGAGCACTCTCCTTCATTAAATTCAAATGATTAAATTGTTATTATCAACATTACATTTGTCCCAAGTGATATTAGGTTCAAAATTCTTAAGAAAAGTCTTAAATACAAGTCTTGTGGATATAAAAAATATGGTTGACAAGAAAAATCCCATAAATGTTGGCAACATTCTCTTTGTTACAACATCTAAAATTTTGAATATGTTTGAAAAAACTAGTTAAAAAAAATTAGTTAGAAACTTTTAAGCTAGTTGATAACTAAAAGCTTTTAAGCTAGTATATTGATAATTGTTGCGCATACTTTCATTGAATTACAAATAACACAACCATTATCTTCTTTTCTTGAATTGTTCCTTAGTCTAGCGTCAAATTAGTTAGGAAATAGACTTTTATAAAATCTTAGATTGTACATGAAAATTTTAATCTTTTTCTACTAGTTTCTACTATTTTGTCATCCATGATGTCTCGGCCAGCAAGCTATATTTGCCAAGCGAGAGCAAGGGCATAGAGAAGGCCACATAATAGCTCAAGAGTGAAAGAGAAGTGTCAAGTTATCTAAAAAACTCGTCCAACAAGGAACAACTCGACCAACAAGTAAAGACCAATGAGGCAAGAAAAAAAAATTAGAAATCCAATTGTTGAAGAACTCCCCCAGCGAGTTGATCACACCCTAAAGTGACAAGACTGAGTCCCTGAGCCCAATATAAAAGGACATTTTCTTGGGATTAGAGGGCATCATTTTGCGGCACAATGAAAAAATACGGAAATACAGATCTTAGGCTAGTTTTAATTTGTGAATCATTTCTTCTTCCACTTTGTTTTCTTCTCTTGTAAGGCTTCTCATGACAATGAGAGGCTAATTCACCCATTGTTGGGGGTTTGATGCACCAGAAAGTCTTGATGTAATTATCTCTTCTATTTACTAAATGTTCATTTTTAGTGTCATTGCTTACTTTCTTTTATTATTGCTTTGTTTATGGTTTGATCACCATATGCATGTTTTATAGAGTGAGAATCCTTGGAAAATGTTTTCACTACTAAGAACTAGAAGTAGCTTCTAATAAAACTCATGTCTAGGGATAGAATGTAGTTTATTAGCCTTGTTTTAATCCTTGTTATGTTCCAAGTCATTTCATTTAACTTGTTGTGGGATTAGCAGTTACATGAATTGAGTTAGGGCTTATTACTAGAGGAATCTGGATTGGGGTAATTTTATGGATTAGGGTTAACACTTGACTAAACATTGAGAAGAGAAATATCATTATTATTACATGAAGAGTGATTTAGTAAGGCCAAACACTCAACAACTTCATAATTATGTATACACTTTCTTCTTACACTCTAAGTGTTTGTGCTTTTGATTTAGTAGGTGAATTTTGCCTCCACTTGTCTTTATTGTTCTATGCTTTTATGATACTTTTAAGTTTCATTATAGATTCAAAAACAATTCAAACATTCATCTATATTATTTAGAATTTGGATTGCACAAGCTATTTTCGCACATCCAAAACTCCTATGGACACGACATCCGATCTTACCGTGTTTTACTGCTTGCTTGATTTGGTTGACAATTGATTGACATTTATTAAATCATAAGTGTTCGTAAAATTATGTTGAGGTAGCTGAAAAATATAAAATTAAAAAAATAAAACATATTTATATGATATATTTTTTTAAAAAAAATCCAATTTTATTTTATGGATAAAAATATTTTGAGGTGTTATAATTTTATTTTTAATTAATTTTAAACTTTTATATTTTTTTATTTATAGATAAATTATTTTTACTAGTAATCTTATACTATATCTTGAAATTTTGTCAATCAAGTTTAAAACAAAATAAAAAATACACTAAAGTAAATATTATACTTTAATTATGTAATTACTGTAATAATTAAAATAAATAATCTAATATAAAATAATTCAAAAACAAATTAACATTTATCATTTTCAATTTTATGAAGTATAATGTTGAAATAGTAAATTAGATATTATAAATAGTGTAATAATAAAAATAAATAGTGTAATATAAAAACTGTGTGTTAAGAATGAGTAAAAAAAATCATATTTTATTTTAAAATGGTAATAAATAAATTTAGAGTAAATTATACTCGCACCTCTGTGTTTTATTCAAATTTCACATGATACCCCTTCCTTTTTACACCCTACAAAAAATCTCTTAATTGTTTAGCTCACATTACACTTAGACTCTTTCTGTCTTAAACATTGTTTACTAATTTAACAGAAATTAGACACATGTTGGTTATATGACTTTTAATGAAATTTTATGTCTAAAATACCCTCATCTTCTTCCTCTCAATCTGAAAATATTTTAAGACTCTTACTTCTTTTTGTTTTTTCTATAATTGAACGTGAACCCACCTTATTGGTATGCAGTGTTATCAGGATCAACATTGCATATCTCACTTGGTTCGTCCAATTGGTCCATAAAGTGGACCAAAATATCTACGTTGCCTGTTTCAAGATCCATGTATTCCAGTTCATCCATTGTGTTTCTGTGATCCCAAACATCAACACTATTTTAATAAAAAATAATGACTAAATAATTTACAGTTCATCCATTGTGTTTCTTGTAGTCTCAAACATCAAAACTATTTTAATCAACAATAATAAAAAATGATTTTAAAAATCATAAGTGGTCACAAATTGGTTCCCCATTGAAATATTATTCAGAAATAAACAACAATAAATAATCAAAATTAAATAAATAATCTTAAAAAGTAAACTATATACAAGATCTAGTGGTCACTTACAAGTAGAACCCTAATGTGAATAGAAATCGTGGAACAAGAAGAGAAATAGATCGCTCGTGAACGTCGAAGAGGTAGACAAACAGAGTCGCTCGTGAACGTGGCGAACTAGAAGAGGAACAATGAAGAACTCGCGAATTGGAAGAGGAACAATGAATAATTCGCTAACGGGAAGAGGAACAACTCACAAACTGGAAGATAAATGGTGAAGAACTCGCGAACACTGAAGAGGAATGGACATGAACATCGTGAGAGGAAGAGGAACTCGCACCCCTTGAATGTTGAAGAAGAACTCACCAATAAGAGAAAGATGAATAGTACTCGCGAATGGTGAAAAGGAATGAAACATGAACCATAAATTCTGAAACTAATTGGGAGGGGATAATTTGGGTTTTACAATTAAAATATACGGGTAATTTCGTATACTCACATATTTCAATTGACGTTAATTAGCGAAGTTAACCGAGGGCGTCAAAGTAATGTGCAGAAAAGGAGATGTATCAGGTGAAATTTGAAGAAACACAGGGGTGCGAGTGTAATTTATTTATAAATTTAAGAAATATTTTAAGGATAAAAACATAATTAAATATAAAAATCCAGAAGTTAGAAGCTAGCGTTTCAACAAAAGTTATAAGTTATTCAAAAAATCTTGTTTACCGAATAATCAAAAATATTTTTTAGTAATAAAAAATTTGAAAATTATTTGAGATACATTGTCGAACATAACCCCTATCTGTAATTGACTTGAAATTTATTGAAAAATCATCAATTTTGGTGAGTTCTATTATTAAATCAAGAGAAATAATCATTAAAATAAGAAGTAAGACCTACCCAAAATAAAAAAAATAATGATTTTCAATTAATTTCAACTAATCATAAAGAAAGTGATACAAAGAGAGTATTGTCAGCATTTCTCTATTAATTTTCATTCAATATTAATTTAATGAATGTACCATTAATATTAGCATAAATTAATATTTAATAAAAATTAGTAATTAGCTATAAATATACCATTAAATATTAATTTTCATGCCAATATATTTGATTGTAAATTAATTAATTGGTTTATTGAATACTTAGTTTTCTTAATTGGATTCATTCGACCATGTTAATGGTATTTGTTAGTTGATAATTGAATGTGTATTTTCAAAATGTATTTAACAATAGTCAATA
>PYAF01003069.1:29867-53984 GCA_007407185.1 Glycine tomentella
TTTCATCCCAAAATATCAATTAAGGCTAAATGGTTCATGTACTATTCATGATGAAAATAATTTTTTGTCAGACTTTACTTATTTTTTGACCAAATTTTGAATTAGTAAAGATTTATTTGTCATGATGAATTAGAGGGTTAAAACAGAAAAATATTCTTTCATTCATTTAATAAAGTTAATTTTGTAAAATTATTATTAATTTTCATTTATTTATTAAATTTTTTTGTTTGTGTATAATAACTAAGACGACACACAAGAACCTAATATAATTTTTTTACCATTATACAAATGAGTTTTTCCTACTTTGTTTTTTTTTTCAATTTTTTTAACAAACAATACCCATAGAAAATTGGACAGAAATAAACAGCTAATAAGTATTCTAATGTATCTTAACTTTTAAAATATTAATTAGTATAATCAATACAAATATCAATTATTAGCTGTTCAATTGATATAAGGCTTAAATATCAATCCATTAATATCAAACCATTTCTTTACCATTATGCAGTTAACCTTACACCTATTTTTTTTTTATGCAACGTTACACCTATTAAAAACTACCATTTTATTTTCTATATTGTGGCGAGGAAATTCCTATGATAATTGATATTGATAATCAACATACAACTTTTTTTTTGTTAGTTACAAATGTACACTTTCAAACAAAGTTACATAAGATGGTGTGGAATTAGGTTGTTTATGGTCATAGGATTTGTCTAAATACAAGTTAGAAGTGGTTTTGAGAATTTTTTAATTAAAAGAAAATATATAGCTTTTTGGAATAGAAAAATTGTCAAAAACACGTAATGCTTTGTATCCAAACAAGTTCTATATATCATTGTCTTTCTTCATCTTCTGCTTCTTTTCTACCCGGTCTTTGGAGCACCTCAGTGTGTGGGTAATGATGAGCAAATAACTGAAAGTCACCTCCGGGGTTCTTCGCACCCGGATAGTACCAGGACCCTTGTGCCCCGGCCCTTGATCAGATAAATCCGCCCGCCCTATGACCAAAAACGAAAAATGAGCCTTGCGACGACAACAAATTGAACCCTCCAAGAACAGCAATGGTGTAGTGATAATACTCAAGCCTATTCTTATTCATGTCATTGCCACCTAACCATGGTGTTCTGCTATTCCTTGTCACTGCCATTATGATCCTTATAAGAATGGTGTTCTGCATTGCTGCATGAAGACACTAGGCGGTGCAACGTCTTTTCAAATTAATACACAATTAAAAATTGGCCACTTTCAGTCTCAAATAAAAACCAGCCACCTTAAATTGCCCACTTCAGTCTCAAACGAAATACCAGTCACCTCCAACTGTCAATTTCGTTCCATAACTACATCAACTCACAAACAACAAAAGGGGTTGCGTTTGCATCAGAGACGGGCAATGTGAATGCATAAGTTACCATTATTGAGATTGCTCTAAGGAACTAAGTTAGTCACTAAGCCCCCCTCAAAATCTACTGGATCTGAGTAAAACTGAAAAACAATTTAAGGAAAAATAGGTTACGAATACTACAGATTAACATTGAATCAATATAATCATCAATAAAAGATGACATTTACCTCACGTACTGGTTTTAAAAAATTTGTAGAATTGTGATTGTTATCAACTTCAGCTGCTGTGAACCTGTGATTGAGGAACCATCCACCAAGGCTGAACTATCTCCTTTCACAGTAACGTGTTTAGGATTTCCCGTTTCAAAATTTGGAATTTTGTACCTGTGTAAGATGAATGGATCCCTTACATTTTTTCGGTGGCATACTTAAAGTTGAAGCACTGCATTTTGACATTCATTCCCCAAAATTACATCTTTATGTTCTGATGCCTGTATTTCTTTTCGAGGCAGCTGTTTTGATTTGGAAAGTCTCCCTACTGAAACATGAAAAACATAAATAAATTAACATTAGAAACTGGAGCTGGAAATTCAACCCCAGATTTTCTTGATTCCACAAGCAAAATCCAACTCCACCAATCTATCAATTAATTCTCTCTTTCTCTTTCATGCATATTCACAAACACATGGTGCTCACCACCTAGTTCAACCTCAAACCTATCCAAATTCACACCATACAAAATTTATTTATGTCTTCCACTGAACCGAACCATTCCAAATCCAACTCCATCTCTTCAATTCATACGAATGATACTAACTTGAAAGAACCGTGGCATGTTCACTACACCACCAATCTATCAATTAATTCTCTCTTTCTCTTTCATGCATATTCACAAACACATGGTGCTCACCACCTAGTTCAACCTCAAACCTATCCAAATTCACACCCAACAAAATTGAAACAATAATCAAAGAACAAACGAAACACAAATTCTTTTAAAAATCCTAATCCGAGAGAAGAAATAGACAAATGCAAAAGAGAGAAAGACGAACCTACCAATGAGAATGAGGACTGTAACTGTCACGAACAGAGAAAGTGACACCAAGCACTGAGGCGAGACATTAAAGTGCGACGAGAGAGATCGAACGATGCAGAGCGAAAGACAGTTTCAAGGCTCCTTTGTGCGGTGAGCCTCTCATGTTACGATGGAAGAATCGGAACTAGGAAGCACACCTCCGGCGACTTGCTGTTTACAAATACCTAACATCGGTTGTGCTAATAACTAATGCAAGTACGGTAGTAGGCAAATTTTACTTGTAAAATTGAAATGATTGGAATTTAGATAATTTTAGGTTGGTAAATTAAACAGGGATTCTAAATAATATTTTCTTGTCAACAAATGACTTGTTAGGATTGATGGATTCCGAATTAAATAATTTCTACAAAGGATTTCCACCCTTCTATCACTTTAACCTTTTTCCAAAAAAAAAAAATATATTATATACTTAATTTGCAAACTTTATAATTTGTGGATTTGAAATGCAAGTACAGGGGGATACATTTCATTTCAAAAGACAGAGAGCTTTAATCAAAGTATCTGCGATTTGATTCGGATTAATTTTAAAGGAAAAAAAAATCTGTTTCATTTATAAAACAAATTGTGATTCAATAAAATAATATCAAATTCAAACCAAGCTAATATGAACTTTTATGATTAGAATTAAGACCGGCTGATTCTTTTTTTTTTTTCTTGTTTTTTTTATAAAAAAAATTACTTTTAATCAACAAAACAAATGAATTTTCATTAATTAAAATAAAATTCCAGTCCTGAACCAGTGTATGAATAATGAACTTTTAGTGCCTAAATATTCATTTAAAGAACAATACTTTAGCAATACATGTGGTTCGTTTTGGTTGTGCAAAGGAGAGAGATGCTGGTTTTGACCAAAATTGATCCTTATCAATTATGGCTAATTATGCAGCAATGCAGGAAAGACATGAGAATATAGAAGAAACAAATGTTCATGCCTCTATATTATTGCCTAATAACAATTATAACGCCAGAAGGAAAAACTTTCTATATAATTATAAAACCATGCAACTTTAACCCAGGTAGTAGCACAATTCAACCTTTGCTCACTACGGATACGGGAATCTGAATTTCATCCATCAATATCCTGTTCAGTTATGCTTGAAATCTAAGAAAACTGATGGCTAGAAAATCACACCTACATGACTTACAATACAGAACAAGATAAAGGAGTTATTGCACCCCACTCCACCTAGCCCAGTCAACAAATTGCATGCCACCATACACATTGTTTGCAAAACGCACACCAACCGTGAAAGCTAGAGCAACTGGGGGAACCTGCTTTGCCAGTGGTGACGCTTCAACCAAACGTTCCAGTCCATTGACAATCTGGTATCGCGTGTTGGAAGAAACGGCTAGAAAGACACCTAAAATGGAGGTTCAGGGAGACAGGAAACAAACATGTTACAAACAGGAATGAAATACAAGTCTAAAGATGAAGTAATGCTCAAAAGTCAAAATAACTAATTAGGAAAACATCAAATCAAGCATAAGGAATCTTGGCGAACCACATTGCACATTTGGTACAAAGAGAGTAAAAAACTTCATACCATTTTTGGCTAAAAATAGTTAACATGGGACATTTGCACATTTAACACTTTTTTGGTTGATTGCAACAATTATACACAAATATGATGACAATTTCTTTTACCATTTTTCATTAATTGTAGGAAGGGCTTGAGTGCAGAGGGTGGGGGCGGGGACCGGGGCAGGGGGGGAGAGAAGTTAAATTCAGATTGCAGAAAACAATACAACAAATTATATCTTTGGACAGAAACCACAAAAGTCATAAATCAATTTCTAAGCAATAGTTCCCTATCTCAGTTGTTCCTAACCTGCTCAAAAATTGCAAAGGAAGAGCGGAAAGAGATAATATCTAGTATTTTCTACCACTCTAATTGAACCAAGCAGTTTTAAATAGATAAGTAAAAGTTTCTAAACAATTATAATATGTTATCTGTTCAAAGAATATAACTAGATATCAATAGAATGGTTTTAAGCATTCACAGTAAAGCACATATTTCTAAAATATAATATAAACATTTTAGTTGTCCTAAAACAATTACATTTTATCCTATACTAACAGTTATTGACTTGAAAATAAACATAAAATTGAGAATACTTTACTAATAATTAAATGAAAACAAAGGTTGTAGTCTTCCTTTTATAGAAGAGATGAACTAGAAATCATGCAATATTTTTAAACAGAACAACATCATACCCCAAAGAGCAGCACTCTTCACAAGTGGTGGCACAGGTATGTCTTCTTCTGATGTCTTTATGCTCCTGGTATTCAGCAAGGACAGGTGAGAAATTAATCACTCAGAAAAATAAGGATTCATATGCCATGAACAGCATAATATTAAATATTTAGTATGAATGCTCTGCTTATTTATTAGATTTAATTTCCATACACTATATGGACAGTTTCTTTATCAGTAAACCATATGGTGGCACCAGTCTAAAAGTGCTCATAAAATGTTTTAGTCAAGTGAAAGACTTTAGTTTCTACAATGATGTGACACTTTGGTTTCGCAGAGTTTTTACATGGAAATTATCAGATTTATATATGCATTTATAATTTTATATCGATCAAATCTTAGAAAGCAAATAATAGACTCCAAAAAATGCTCAAACATATGTACAGTCATTTATAACCAAAAAAATTCCAATGCTTTAATTAATTTTCAGTCATTTTTTTTACTAACAGAATCATCATACTATTAGATGATCCACAAGGCCAACTGCAGATATACGATTAGGTCCAAAAGCTTTAACACGGGTGGTATGAGGGAAGAGGGCAGGGTGTATGAACAGGGAATGATACTTGTGTCTGTAATCAAGCAAAATATGTATGATAGGCATCCAGTAGTTAAGAGGGTTTATGTAAGGCAACTAGGCAAGATAATAAGTAGAAGGGTTAAGTAAGTTAAATGTAACTGAGATGCTATAAATAGGTGGGCTCAACAATTAGTTAGGAGGTTAGGAAGAGAGTACAATTCTGTTAGGAGGGATTGGGGGGCTCTCAAATATCACCCTGTGTACTTGAAATTGTTGGCTGTCATAGCCTTTGTTCTGTTCTGGATAACGGTTCTTGGGTCAATTTTGTCCAATTTCTTCACTCTTTCTTCTCCTAAACTAGTTGAACCAGTCATCACCTATTGAGAAAGTAGCCTCCGTCGCCTCTTGTTCGAGTTCTATTTTTGCTTTCCTTATCAATGTAAAACAAACTCTAGACAAGAAACCATACCTCTTTGCAGTCATGATCAAATTTGCAATGCCTTGGCCTATAATACCACATCCAAATCCAACAGCTCCATACATTATACCCTGGAATTAGAATTACGCATTAAAATCAATACTCAACAGAAACTTCCCATAATTTGGTTGAAAAATGAAATGACCTTTCAGTCACTACCTTGTAGAAGTATGTCCCAAGTCTCTGCTGTACAGAAAACCTACATCCTGGCCTTTCTGCTTCAAATACACTGCATAAAGAGAGCAAAATAGAAAACTCAGACAGAAGCTTCTTCACACTCCAAAGACACGAGAAACCTAACTTCCACATCGTTTATAGATGGACAATTGTTATTTAAACGTACACATAAGAATATAAAAATATTGACATAAGAAAACAATGTGGTGTTAATGGTATAATGAGTAACCTGCTAGGCAAGGCTGCATAAGCTTTCTGCATTCTACCAAGGAACCCACTAGATATTGACGGTTTCCCTATTCGAGCATAGGGTGCCAACATACCTACCAAAGCAACATTAACAACCAGCCCAACAAGAAGATCTGCAAGATACAACTCAAATTCGGCCCAAAAGTCTTTGCCTCTCTTTTGAATTTCAGCAAAAGTAGCACAACATGTATCAATGACAATCTGCATATCATGTGAGAGAAAAACTATATAAACATTTTTCAAATATCCAAAATTATCCAATTATGCCAACAACAGTACACGAATGATTTTCACAGATAGCAGAGACTAGTCAGTCTTAATTCTTAAATGCTACCAGTTATAGCTTATATGATATGAAGAATACAACACAACTTCTTTTAGCATATAGATACCTTGTTACAAAGGAAAGCTATTTTAGTACCATAATTTCTAGCGTTCAAGATAGGGAAAGCAAACCAAGGAGGTTCAATTATGTCCTAGGCTCCTAGCCTCTCCAATAAACAGAGCACATTAATATATAATAGTTGTCAATGGTGAACACTTACTGACATATGTTATATAGAACAGTCACAAAAATTGGATAACTCAAGACACTGCAGTCCTGCCATTAAATAATATGAACAGTAAAAATTAGGATTACTATAAGACAAGCCCAACCAACCTCTGAGCCAATTTTGAAAAGAAATGCGGGATCAGCCAGCATTCGATTGCGAAGCATAGAGCATGATTTCATGAAAAATCCTAGAGGCCAAAAAGATCCCTGCAATTAAAACATCACAAACAACAATATTAGAGTCCAAGGTAATGGGAATCTTGTTTTACACTCGTTGGGACTTGTAATCCATTACATAATCACAACTTTGAAAAAATGGGGAAAAAATGTATGAACATTTAGAAACAGTACCTGCAGATCCAAATATCTAAGAAGAAGCACCTTGCGGATTCCCACACTCTTAGCAGCCTCTATCATATCCAATGGAAGCGTAGCGCCACGAGCCTCTGTCTCTCTCATTACCTCATCATATTTCAGTATTGGCCCAAATTCCTCTTCTTCATTGTCATTACCATCATCATCGCCGCCACCCCCTCCACTCCCATCTCCAGCTCCACCACTTCCAAAGCTCCCATTACCACCACTACCATCCAATACAACTCCATTATCATCATTTCTTTCATTTTTGGAGTCTGGCTCGCTATCCTGAGTCCTGTCATCCTTTCTCAGGACATTATCACCTCCCCCTTCTGATAATCCTATTGAAGTCACAGCAGATTGCGATTCAGCCTCAGCCGACGGCTGCGACATACTCATTATAAGAAACATTGATTTGTTTTGCAAAGGCACACATGATCTACCACACTTACTCCCACGTAGAACTTGAAATGCAGATTCATTCAACACACCCTTGAAACTCAATCTAATCAAATTTGTCTCTTGATTCCCCAAAACAACTTCTTTCCTCACATTGGCAAAATGAGCCACAGCAAAATTTGAAGAACAACTCGCCATTCTCCTAAAAAACTGAACTTTCTCTCACCACGACACTAGCCAGAAAAGTCGACAAATTTTTTTCTTTTTCTTTCTACTGATTAAACAATCAGAAAGAAACCAAACAAACACCCCAAACCTGCAGGGCACACAGAATCAAACAAAACAGTAACTGAGCCAAACAATGCGTGCATCTGGGAATGTAGTGAAAAATGAAAATCAACAACAAGGGCAGCTCTCAAGCAATGAATTTTTTTGAAATCAAAGTAGGAAAGTTTACTCAAAGCAGAATGAAAAAGCAGCTGAGAAAATTAAGGAAGAGTGCAAGATAAAAAGAAAGAAGAAAAAAAGAAAAAGAGGGTAAGAAATCAACCTTGTTGAGAAGAGGAAGAATGGCAGGAAGCTAGGGATACAACAGGAAGTGGGTGGATGCGGCGAAGGCGAAGAGAGGGTTAGTAATTTGGCTTAAGTGATGATTCCCTATTATTAGTATTTATGTTGCTGTGGAAGTTTGAGTTATTATAAATTAAAATACATGCATATATAAAAGTATTATGTCTTTGGTAAGTTTTTTTAAACATTTTTAAAAGAAAAAAATATGAGATAAATTTTTTATAAATTAATATATCTTTTTTAAACGATGAGATAATATATATATATATAAATTAATAAAAACTTATTTAAGTTTATGAAAAAAATTATTTTATTTTTTCTTCCTATTTTATTCAGAAATTTATATGTAAAGCGACCCTTCATGTCTGAGCATAAATAATTGATAGCATGTTGCACGTGGGGTCCAACCTCTCGTACGCGTGGGTCGCGATTCGCAAAAGATATTTATTAAAGCTTGTTTTGACTATGAAATAAATTTTAGTGCACAAAACAATTATAAATTTATAACAAAACATCAGACATTAGTCATATTCATAATTCCATACGTCTTTTGTAAAAAGAAAAAAAGTCGAATTGTTTTTGTTGGGCCAATTAGTGCGTTCTTGAATCACCGAAGATTTTTTTGTAACATAAAATTCGAGGCAACTTCAAAGTAAAAGTAAGAAAAACTATACTTCTTGAGAACGAAGGTTGGGTGCAAACGAAAATGTGTTTGAAACATTGAGGACATATTAACGATCAAGAAAATTAATAAGGTAAAATAACGATAAATTAACACACTATTAACTAGAAGGTAAGACTCATGCCCTTAGAATCCGTGATCCATACTACGTAAATGATGAGATTCTCAAGGTAGTTCACTATTTATTCTTAATTATTATTTTCATTTATTATATTGAGTTTTATATAACTTCAGTTCTATAGTGCATTTACAAATATCAACCTTTACTTTAATTTTTATTATATTTTTAAATTGGTGAATTTATTTCTTTAACTTTATAAAACAGTATGTAAATTTGATATGTTAAGTTTAAATATGTTAAGGATTAAATTCATGTATTTTTAAAGGTTAGGAGACTAATTTATGAATTTAAAAATATAAAAATTAAAACCACATTTAAATGAAAATATAAAGATTAAAAATAATTTATTTTTTGAAATTAAATCGAACCACACCTAAACATATTTTGCATCAATGTCACATCATTTTATTGTAGTCTATAGTCACATACTGAAAAAATATTTGTTATTTATTTTAATTATAATTATAATTATTAAGAAAAATCAGAAAATTCAATGACCATGTATGTAAAAACAAGAAGTTGAGTGATAAATTCTCGTATTTTCAAAATTGAGTAAAGAATATGTAAATTTTATAATTTGATGGCAAATTTGTGGAAAAGGTAAAAGAAAAGTGAAATTACAACTTAGTTATATATAAATTTAATGTAATGTGACAATAAAAATGTCTGGGTGGTGTAGTTGGTTATCACGCTAGTCTCACACACTAGAGGTCCCCGGTTCGAACCCGGGCTCAGACATGTCTTATTTAATTTTTCTTTTATTTTCTTCTCTTCAATTCTATTTTCCATTTTTTTGTTTTGACAAAACCAAACCCACGAAGGAAGACTTGTCAGAAAATAAAAACGCAAGCTTCGTTTTCCTCTTCCCTTCACTCTTTTCCAGTTTTCAACTTTCCTTCTTCTTCTTCCTTCCTTCACTCGTATATCACTTCCTTCCTCGTTTCGTTAACCCTCTAATTCAATTCATTCTTCACTTCCTTTTCCTACCGAACCTTTTCTCCGATAATCACAGAGAGAGAGAGAGAGAGAGAGAGATAAATATGGATTGGGGAAACGTAACCGCGGAGGATCTGATCGACGCGCTCCGTGAGGTGGATTGGTCGTCGCCGCCGCGCCCTCTGTCGGAATTTTTCTCGCGATTCACCGTTCCTAGATCTTCCTCCAAATGGAACAGCCGCCTCAAATGCAATCTCTACTAGTAACCTTCCCTAACCCTCTCTCAATTTCATCGCTACCTCACAATCCATAAAATTCTCTTTTTCTCTTTGTTTCTATCTTTTCGCCGAATTAGATGATCAGCCGAACGAAATTTCATTTCATTTCCTTTATCTTTTGTTTTTGCATGGATTTTTGTTTCCGTGATCTTTGCCTTTTTTTTTGTCTTATTTGGAGGTTTTACTGTCGATGGCATTGTGAATTTTTTATTTTTGTTTTTTTTAGGGTTCCGTGATGAATTTCCAGTTACGAAGATGTGATGATCAATTATAGGATAGCATTATGTATGTTTAGGGATAATTTGCTATTGACGTATTGTGCTCTGGATTTTATCAAAGTAGATAAATTTTAGGGTTGGAAATGAAAGTGATGGTTGGGCTTTTGTTTGTTGCAGCTACCGAACCGACTACATATTGTTTTACTTTCTTTGTGTGTGTGTGTGTGTGTATTATCGTGAGTTTTTTGGGTTCGGTGATCAATTTAAAGTTACGAGTATGTTATGATTAGTTATAGGATAGCATTATTTATATTTGGGGATAACTTGTTATTGACTTATTGTGCTCTGGATTGTCAAAGTAGAGAATTTTAGGGTTGTGAAATGATATGCTGATGAGTGATGATTGTGGTTTTGTTTGCTGCAGCTACCGGACCAACTACTTCATTTTGATTGTTTCTGTTCTCAGTAAGTGAGCGTGATGGATACTGTTTATTCAAATTTTGATGTTAGGTGATGTGTTGTCTCATTATCAACATTTTGAATTGTAGTATTGGGTTTTCTTCGGAGGCCGCTTGCTATTGTAGCTGCACTTCTTACGGCACTCAACATTGCTTTTCTGAATGACAGGTAAGCAGTGTTATTGGCTATCTTTATATATCGCAGTAGATAATTGGTTTTGAAGTTTTTATTGATTATGGAAACATTTTGGTTTTGAAGTTTATTTGATTGTGCTATTTAGGGGTAAAGGTTTTGTATCAGTTTAGAACTTATGCTGTTGATGCCATTTTTAGTGTTAATCTGACTTCTGTGCTTGTGCAACAAATGTGCTTCAATTTTATATTTTTTTTTCCTTCTTTTATCACATTGTTAACCCGAGCCTCCAGTTGTGCAGAATAATTATTTACTCTATCGAGTCATCCCATTTACTTCTAGGCTGATACAATATAGATGCCATATTTTGTGGGGGTAGCTGTGTTAAGGAAATCCTGATCCGCCTTTGGCAGATTACTGAATAATACTCTTTGCAGTGTTCATGGAGTTTCCTTATGCGGAAACATGCTTATTAGAAGCCTTGGGTAAACTGGTAAAGTTTATATATGGGTTTGTCTTTTAGATGATATAACTTGACTTTAATTGCAGTCTCAATTCCCATAATGGATCCTGTCATAAAGCTAAAATGGCATCAATTGCATGGTAGTTTTACTTCTAGCTTGGGATATGGTTCCTTTGTTGCATGATTTGTGTAGCAGGTTGATGATTTGTTCTATTCTGACAATTAGTTTTACCATATGTCTTTAGGAAGTGCACCAGTTTTTTTGTGTGGAATGAACAGAAAAATGAATAGGTTTTAATCTGCAGGATGGGAAAGGTTGGCATGGTAGGAAAGCAAGAGCTTTGATCAAACTTAGATGTTAGTATTTCAGATTGTGTATATTTTAGGTCTAATCGAGACAACTATGTCAATATCTTTGTTCATGACTTGGATTGGATATAATGAAAATTTATGTTCTCTAGTACTCCACTAGTCTTGTATTTAGAGAGGGAGAGTAGCAATGTATAATCATTTATAGAAGGCTGTGATATTATCATGGTTACTAAAAGAGAAGAAAAATGAACTCAAAATGGTTATTACTAGTTATAACACAACTGTTGAGTTCAATGGGCTTTTCTAAAGAGTTTTGCATATGATTTTAAATATTAGACTATACTCAGATGATGGGCTATTATACGATTATTTTTCCTAAGATTTACCTCTGTATAATTTGTAAAATATTCAAAATTTTACACTCAATCCTGGGAATCTATAGAAGTCTGATAAAGTTTGAACAGTGAAATCTTCATTTAGTTATCCCCAGTTATACTGTTGTGGAAGGGCTTATTTTATTTTATTTTTTTATACATTTTGCACATCAATTTAATTGGTAATATTTTGCAGCTTTGCAGGTACCTTTAGTGAGAAGGTAACAAGAACAGTTAGGCAATTTTCACCACATTTAGCTGCCAAAATGAGACCTCCTCTCACGTAAGTATATTTGGCTGTTATTGTCTCTTTTGAATTTTGGAAGTTTATGCATGCTTATCAACTATTTAATTCCAGGCCTGTTATTCGTGGGCGTCCATCATCCAAGAGAGCAATTTATATATGTGGTCGGCCACGTTGGGTGTTTGTCTTGATATTTTCTTCTGGTAAATGAAGTCTTTGAAACAGGGTTTCTTGTAATCATTAATAATGTGGGATGTTCTGTCTATTGATTCTTTCCCCTTTTTTCTGCAGCAAGTTTCTTCCTTTGGTTTGTTTCTGCTGGTCTCCTTACTGTTTTATGGGCTCTTGCTATTGGTCTTCTTGGTACGTTGCATACTGAAAAATTTTAATCTTTTAAATAATTTTAGCAACTATGAATTTGCTTTTGAATTGATTTTTCTTGCTATTTTCAGCTACCATCCTGCATGCAAGCTTTAGAACACCGAACTTGAAAGCTCGTCTAAACACATTCCGTGAAGAATTTCGTGCAGTATGGCGCAATTATAGTGAACTGTAGCTTACATAAAATTTGTTGGACTTGGATGTAAGTCCTCTTCTGCCTTAGCATTTGTACATATTAATATGCTTAATGATTTGGTGCTTATTAAAAGCTTGTAAAATGCTACTGTACATTGAAGTGATTGAGAAACTGATCTATATCTGATTGCCTTACCTTTTGTATTTCATTTAATCACTTTTTATTTCTGTTTAACTTTTGTCCATTTACTACCGAACTTTTTTCCCCTTCCCTATTGGTGGCTGAAAGAGGGGTCAGATGTCATGAACGACACTTGGATTGCTAATCTGATAATGATTAACCCTGGGAAGTTTATGTTTCTTTTGGCTAGATTTTAGATTTCTTCAGGTTCAGGCTGCAGAAACTGAGGTTTATCCATGTATTGATTTGGAATGATGTTCTCCTTTCTGTCAAATGTGTTACTCCTTTCATAGTGTCAGTTTTTGGAGTATAAATGTGATGTTTTGTCTTCTATTATGCACTGGATTTCTAGAAAATATCAATGTTCTAACTTCTCAGTTTTTTACATATTTGCATGTTATGTAGTGTTTTGAAATGCTGACACTGATTGCAGAACTGTTGTGACATGTTTTAGGTGCTTTTGCTTTATTGTTGAAGTATTTTCTGCTTATTGGAATGGAACATTCCATGGCAAGCTCGGCCATTGGAGACTACCAGCAGATTGTAAATTTTCAGGAATCTTGTTTTTGTAAAGTACACTGTTTTCGTTGTTTTATTATGTCTAGCTGAAGCATTGGAATATTGATACACGCTGTAACCTAGACATTGTCATAATTCTAGTTGTCAAAATTCCTAATTGCTTTAGACATTGGTGACATAAGATACTTCAATTTCTTTTATATTTCTTATTAGTAGGTTTCCTTCTATTTTTGATATTGTGGTTGTGTTCTGGTAAAGATTGTAACAATGGTTGCTTGCATTGTATGATGCATGAATCTGTAGCAAGTTTATTTTAGTACCAAGTGGGGGAGTAGAACTTCAGTTCTTGCATCACATATATTAACTTTGTTTTGCCTGTTAATTTTGTTTTACATGCTGTATGTTACTTTTTATGTGTGCATACACAATCTTTAGTAAAACTGAGGACCATGTGTTTCTAACCTCACTCATTTTGTAAATCTTGTAGGATTATGCCTCCACCATAGTTGGTGTTAGAGACTGTTACTTAAACTGACTTCATTTTTTAGTTTCTGATTTTATAAAATGTCATTCAGTTAAACCTTTTCTATTACAATCTTCATATAAAGAAGTTGATAATGTAATTCATCACCTGCAGTGTTTGTTTCCTAGCAATGATTGGGGGAT
The DNA here is from genome assembly GCA_007407185.1 of Glycine tomentella. NCBI lineage: Eukaryota > Viridiplantae > Streptophyta > Magnoliopsida > Fabales > Fabaceae > Glycine > Glycine tomentella. The sequence continues at coordinate 43,967 of PYAF01003069.1, forward strand.
CTGCTTCCAGCTTTACATCTGACAGTTAGGGCCTGTTTGATTATAAGTTTGAAGCACTTTTTTGAGCTTTTTCTACTATAAATATAGAGTAGAGAAACTCTAAAAAATTCTTCTAATCCAAACAGGCTGTTAGCATTCAGGAGGGTAATTTTCTTCTTTGCAATGAAGAGAGAGAAATTAGGGGCACCAGGCGGATACCCTCGTCCTATTGGTTACAACGCTCTAAATGGGCCTTTGGTTGGGGCTGAGGGGAGCTAGGTCCCTTGAAACATTTTTAAAATTTCATTAAATTTCTTATAAAAAAGAATACACGTCTCCCTCAAATATTATCATTATCAAATCAATATATGACCACTAAATTTTATGGTTAATATCTGTTTAAAGAGTTAATATTGCCACCACGCAATCCCTGTATATGCTTTGGAACTATTCCTATGGCTAAAACTATCAACATCTGGTGCTACTCTTAAACTTAAAGTACTAATAGTCGTGGAAAAAGAGAAGTTCTTTGTGTAATAGCCTAGATTGATAGCCCTTTAATTATAACCAATACTAGGAAAAAAACCAGAGAACTCAGAAGCAGGTTACCTAGATGTTATATGGTGTCCTGGTTTTGGAGGAAAGAAAAGAGAGTGAAACAATATTTTGGTCCTTGAAAGATTAGGAGCTGATTATATTAGTCCTAAAGAAAAATGACTATTTTTGTTTTGAAAGCTGAAAATGTCGATTAATTTAATTCTTTCAAGCATTGAAATGAGGTGAGAAAAAAGTAATAGTGTTTGGATGGAACAACGCAGCAGGAGAATTTATTATTTTAGGGAATTTAAAATGATTCGTGATAAAATAATTAATATATCTTATTTGTTTAATCAATTAACACAGTTCCTTCGAGAAAACACACTTTAATTATTCTCTGTTAATAATAAGCACCTACAGGACTTGTTCCAAAACATTTTACCTCAACGATTCCTCGGGAGACAGAAGCAATTACGTAACAGAAGAAGAGCTATATGGTGCATTATTGGATTCTCAACAATTCTGTAACATATCGCTGGTTTATGCTTGATCTTTCTTCGCGTCTTTTTTTCTTTTTCTTTTCACTATGTGGTTTTAAAAATATTTAGAAAAGAAATTAATATTCACATCATAAATAAAATAATATCAGTTTTAAAGATTTTTTTCTCAAATGTTATATCATATATAAAGGTGAGTATTTTTTAAATATAAGTTAAGAGAACCTCAAGGAAATGTCCGCGGAATTTTTCCACGATATAATAACCAAGAAGTAACCATTATTTTATTTTGTTCCAGCAAAAAGTACGAAAAAAGCACTAGTACGTGCTTGTATAAAGTCGAATAACAACTTTTTGTGATCATGGGCATCGTCACGCGGAGATGAGACTGGCTTATATAGTCTAAACTCTAAAGCCAGATTGTATGTTTGGTTAGTGGTAAGGAAAATAAAGAGAAAAAAATATAAATAACGATGTATTCTTTTAATTTTTCGTTTTAAAATAATAAAAACAGAAAATAAAAAATTAGAAATGAAATTTCAATTATTTTTTTTACTTTCTCTTCTATCAAATTTAATTTATTTATTTTTATCTTGTTTTCCTTTCCATGAAACATACCATAAAGGAATTAAAAATGGAAAAAAAAGATATCACTAAGTCCAAAAGTAACCACTGACCGTGAACGGCGTCTTCGTTTTGCTTACAATTTTTTCTTTCTTTCCCATTCTTTTCTTAAATAAGTTGGTAATAAAGATAAATTAGTCTAATATACCATTATGTGTATACTTAAAGCATAAGAAAGGTGCATGAGATTAGAAAATCGAAAGGTAGGCAAAAAGGTTAAGTAAACCACACAAATTAAAGGCTACCGGTATGAGACTTTCTAGCCGCGGAATTATTATCATAAAAAAAAGAAATTCCACCTTAATCAAGAAATCCAAATCTATAACATGAAAAATGATGAGTCTTATATAGGGAATCCATATCAATTCATTTTTCTTTTTGTTTCTTATTTTTGTACTTTTGATTAAAATTTAAAAGCTAATACTTTGGTAAAAAAAGTTAATAATTAAGAAAGAAAGTTACTGTTTAAAATATATATTTTTTATTTTGGTGGGAGATGTCATTTTTCAATTGAAAACATAGGGAAAAAAACCAGGCAAAGGAGACAAATAGATACAACTCGCGCGACTTCTTTCATCGTTTAACTCCGTCTCCATAAAATCTTATTGCTAATTCTTCCCGCGAGTTTCACAAAAAAATAAATAAATTATTTCTATATTTTTTTTCTTGGAGAGTAAATCTTATTGCTAATTAAACAATGGTTTTTAAATCCAATAGTATTCACATTTCTTCATATAAATCTAATACAAACCCTTAAAACCTTTAACCTTGATCAAAAGGTTAGTATTATAATCACACACACACACAAAAAAAAAGATTCACCGGAAGCATATTAACTTATGCTAAATATGGCTTTTAATAAGGAAACACAAGAAATAAACTTGTGGCTTTAAGTGAGTATGAGAGGTGGAAGATCCTACAAACTTCACACAGGTTGGCCCATGTGATTTCGGACTCTTTCAAGCTCATACCATGTGCAACACCATGTCTCACTCAAACCTCTTATCATCTTTATCACCTTCCCAATTGATACCATTATTCTCTTTCCCCATAGGGTAGATACCATATCATATCATACCATGCACCCTATGCTAATTAATATCTCATGTCTCCACTAACATCATATTATTGATGGCATTTATAATATTAGTTGAAGAAATTAAGGAGCTAGCTGAAGATCCAAGGCAGAGAGATATAGCTAGGTTAATTAGGGTGATTTTTTAAGAAGGAAAATTAAATTAATGGAGCATTACTTGAGCTTGGCACAGGCTTTGGCTTCAGCATGGGGATTCATGTTGGTGGTGGCTCTTATGTGTTGTTGCCTCAGCACCAAACCAAGACTAGATAGTGATATTATCTCTGGTAACGGTGGTTGCACTTGTGACGGTGGTGGCCATGCTTGTGTTTGAATTTTTTTTTTCTTTCTTTTCTTCATTCAATTAATTATCTCTCTCCTTTTAGGCTTAGAAGTCTTTCTTTTTCTCCGGGGGTATAGTTCATTTGGTTAGAGTATGTATATTTGATGTATATAGCTGATTAATTTAGTGTTTTTTTTTTTTTTTTGCTTTAGTTATTTTGTTCAATTTTTAGTATAGATATAAAGACTTGGTAGTGGTATCAGATGTGCTTATAATTGCGTGGGGAACTCGCAGTTGATTTTGTAATTTATTACTAACATTCATCAGCTTATTGAAGGATACGTATGATGTAGAAGGCTTGCAGATATATGCAATGTGGGTTTTATTGTTAGTGTTTTATCTTTTTCCATACCACTTTTCTTTCTCCGTTAGTTCCATACAGTTCATAGTTTTCCTTTGCAATTGTTATTAATACAACAAGGAAGAAACTATATAAGCGGAAAATACCAAGGTGATGTTTAAATAAATTTCTCCACATATATTTATAAGAAAATGAAATAATAAAAAATTGAAAAATGAATTGAATTTCTGTCAGAAACAAAAATCAACTTATGTATGTAGTTGAGCTTTTAGAAAGATTAAATGAGAATTTCTTTTTTTAAAAAAAAAACAAGTGTACAAGTTAATTTTTACTTGCTAGAAAATTTTAATTTTTTTTTTTATAAATGTATGGACAAATCTATTGCATGCAATATCCTAATTTTGAGAATCTATCTTGCTTGACACTTTCCAGTGAGAGTACTTTTTTAATTTACTCTTTTCGTCAGCCTGCAATATTGTTCGGTAGAAAAATTAAATACATTATTACAGCTATGCGCAAGTTCTTTTTTCAACGAAAAGAATGTCGGCTAGGTGTTAAAGAATGAACTTTGCCATCACTCCTCCGTCTAATAATGAGAAATAATAAGAAGTTCAATATTAAATTTAATGGTCTGTTTGGATGGAAAAAAATAAGAAGAGAAAAAAAATAAATAATAATGTATTTTTTTTTTTGTTGGAGAGAAAGAAAAAAATTGATTATTAGAGATAAAAATTAAAATTTTCTTTTTCTTATTTTTCTCTCAATTCAAATTTTAATTTTTTTATTCTCTTATTTTTTCCTCTTCAATCCAAACGGAGAATAAGATTCATTTAAGTTAGTTGAAACTTCAATTAACAACGAAATTGTTTAAATCACTGCATACATACGTACAATACGGTATGGGTATGAGTATGACTACCACGCCTAGTACGTTACATACATCCTCTATACCAAGAAAAAGTCTAGTGCATGCTTGTTAGCTAGCTAGTTACATATCTATACTTTTTTATATTGGAAAACATAAAAAAAAAAAAATGGCTTTTCTTTTGTTTGGATAGTCATAGATGAGGAGGCGAGAGACTATCAATTAGGAATGGCAAAATGGGTTTGGTTTGGCGAGTCAGCCTGTTTGGCCCACAAAAAAATATAAGTCGGATTAAGATTTTGAATTCACATTCATTAAATGGGCCGGGCCAACCCGACCATAAAAATGTGGGTCAGAGTTGGGCCAGCCCACCGGCTCAGCAGCCCACTAATAAAAAAATAATAATATTTAATAGGTAATTAAATGTGATTCAGAGTGAGAGTGACTAGGAAGAAGTGAGTGATTTTGAATCTCTAACTCTAATACATTTCTATTTGGAACCTAATAATGAACTATGCCACATGTACAAATATATTTTGATTGTCTGTATCATTGTAAAGCAAATTTATAAAAATATGTTAAGACTTAGGAGCTAATTGAAAACCATTGTTAAACATCTATTCCCTGCTTGCTTTTGCTTCTATTAGACATGTATTTTATATTAAAAATCATTGTTATATGATTAAGTTAGTACATTATTAATTTTTAGTATAAATAATTACATTTGAATTATTTTATAATTTTTTACCTTTTTTCTAAATTTTTTTTTTTTAAGTGGGCTGACTCGCTAATCCATTAATCTACTTTAAAGTGGGGTGAGCTAGTATTTTTAACTCACTTTACAAAAGTGGGTCAGCCCGGTCCGGCCCATTTTTTTTGGATTGGACCAGCTCGACCTATTTTTGGGTGGGCTGACCCACTTTGCCATCCCTATTATCAACATATTTGGAATATTCTTGTCATTCTTATTTGAAGCTAGTCATGCTAGAGCCTTTATAAAAAAATAAAAAGAGACTAAATCATAAAATTACATATATATATATATATATATAATAATTTAAAGTAAATTATCCAATATTGTGATAAGAAATAAAATACAATGAAAAAGATTCAAAACAACACAAATTGTAGGTAAATTAAGTATTAAACAATAAAATAAAAATTAATAGATATATATTTGATTTTGTTTGGATTTAAAATAGTGTGAATTCGATATCTCAATGAATCAACGTCAAAATTCGGTTGTTTTGGTTTGGATTACAAGAAAAAATTCAAACTAATTCAATTAGTTCAAGACGGATTCGTCGAGTTGATCCAAATTATGAAAACTCCTATTTTATTAAGTTTAACTGTTGTCTTATTTTTCTATTTGCTCTGGTGATTACATATGATTATATTATGCTAAAACATATATAACCTATATCAAATGCAAATATATGCAATATGTACTTGATTTAATATAATGCAAAATGTTAACTAGAGATCAAAAGATGTTGAAATAGTTATTTTTTTCCTCTATGTAGTTTGATCTAATTCACGATCGAAACACAAATCTAATTCACCACATAACAGAAAGGTAATAACAAGAGTTTAATTAAGTAGGCAGAAAAATTAATGTAAAAAGCATGAATATAATAAGCACATAGTGCTTTCTATCAACATTATCCTAGCTTGAATACTCAAGCCACGCGTAACTTCTACTGTCACAAATACTATACGAGGTCCAACTTAACAATGGCTATAGGAACAACTGGTGGGCAGGTTGGATGGAAGGCTGCAAGTTGGTGCAGGGCAAATATTGGTCTACAAATCATGAGGCAACATACAAGCAAACCCACAAATTTTGAAGGTAAAGGAACATGCTTAATGGGGACAATGGTACTGATGCAAGTAAATAAGTTATATTGTGTTACATTTGGCAACTTTTCATCATATATGACAGGCTTGGCACTATAAAATGGGTGTTGGGGGTAGGGCAGGTACAGCTGTAATTGGGTTGCTGGTTTTTGCAGCAACAGATACGTACTTTGTTATAGTGTGTACCAATTGATTTCTTAGTAGGGTACATCTTGTGCTATACTTGCTTATTTCGATAAAATTTGGCTTATAAAAAAAATGTTTGTAGGAAAAGTTATTCAATTACTAGTATTTCTAAAATTGAAGAGTTAATCAACAAAGTCTGTAAGTTACACAAATTAAAAGAATACACACATGTTATTCATGTATACCTCTATTACAAAGTTTGCAAACATAAAAGAATACACACGTATTCTTTTAATTTAGGATATATCTGGTGGGATCATCCACATCCTTTCTTTTCTTATGAACTCCTTAGGTATAGATAGGGCTCCCCTCCACTCTCCCCTATATTCATGACAACTTTTTTACACCTCTATTAGTAAATGTGCAAGAAAAATATTGTATAATTGTATCGCATGGCATAAACATAGAAGGCATACAATAATTACATAGAAATTTACAACCCATATTTGGTGTAAAATTTGGGCTTGACTTTGACCTTATCTAAAGGATAGGGAATGTAAGACTCAAAGCCAGACACATGCATTATCGAGAAGAAAACATGGGGTGTTTTTGCTTCCGAAATCATAAAAGAGATGATAGCAAATACAAGAGGAATGGAGGAATGCAAGGTCAGCATAAAAATCATAAAACTGATGCAAGTAGCCATGTTCAACAACTTCATGCCTCCAAAGACAGCCCAAACAGAATCAAAGGTAGTGGTGGTGCAAAGATGGTGACATGGTTATTTTGACTGCTGCAACCACAACTCTATTAGTAGGCATATTCAACTCCCAGATTTCATTTTGTTTTTTTTTTTTTTTTTTTTTTTGCTTCTTGCAGCACATTTTCTGTTTTGGCTTTGTTGAATTTGAAGAATTCAGTTCCTTGCACAATGCACTTGAGGTACACAGTCATTTTGAACTATTGATTGGAATGAATTTAAGTTTACTTGTTGATGGATGGTTATAAACTGAACTGAATGAACCCTTTGGTATGTTTTTTGTTCTTAGAGACCAAACCTGCAAAGAAGAGTAATGATGCAGTGCTGAAGGATTGGTCAAAGGGTCCTCATTTGCAGCCTCAAACCTTTGACCACTTAATTCCAACATACGATTAGACAACTGTAGTTAGTTGGTCTTACAGGTGGATTGCCAATTAGTGGGTTAGAGATTTTTAAATTAACTTGTTTATTTTGTATAAATACAATATGCTTTGTCTAAGGCTAACCTACCAACCCAATAAGTTCAATTGGCCCAGCTGGGATCGGGTTTGTCTCCAAAGGTGTCAAGGTGGCCTGGGTGTTAAAAACTAGTAGCTTTTCAATCTAAGCCCTTTTGTCCAAAATGGCGCTCGAGAATCCATGTGGATTATTATGCAATTTGGTCCAGTTTTATTTCATTTAGATAATGTGTAAAACTGCAAATATAAATCTTGCTACTTGATTTTTGTTAAAAGGAAAACCTAACCTCTGAAGGTGTGTTAGGGGTTGCCCATTTGGCTTCAAATCTTGCAATTTCAGTTGGATTAAATTTTGAGGGATTTAAGCATTTGTCTAGGACCCCATTCAATTCAAGCTTCAATTGGCAGGTACTTATATATATGGTTACAAGTTACTTATATTAATAAGTTTTTTAGATAATTGTTGCAATGGCATATTGTTTTCTTCTTTCATTGGTTAGGATTTTGTATTAATTTTTCATGAATGTGATCATGTTAAGCAAGCTGAATATATATATTGATTTTGAATTTGGTCAAGCGATTGTTACATTGCATGTATTCATGTTTGGAATATAGACATTAAGAATTGTTTCTCTATTTATCACACATTCTACATACGCCGTGAATCATGGACATGGAATAAGTTATCAGAGGCCACTAAAGGAATAGTATAGTATCGAAAAAAAAAGGAATAGTAACATAACGTGTTGGAGGCTATGATGTTTCATGTTATGAAAATCTGCATCACGTGTATTTGAATCAATGTGGGGACTAGTCCCACATAGTTTTGTTGAGTGGATAGACACACGGATGTACACCTCTGTCCTGAAATATGTTGTGTAATATGTAAAAACTAAGGGTTATACTACTATATACAGAACCTAATACTCTAAAAATACATATATCTCTAGCTAGGATAGTTAATGGACATTGAGAGTAAATTCTTGAAATTAGAGCTTGCTTGAGACTTTCCCAAAATATGTATAGTCTTGATTCATATAAAAAATAAAAAATAAAAACATCTTGTGAAACCTATTTCACATGAGATATTTAATTATGTTTATTTGTATTAAAAATTTCTTATATTGTTAAAAACTCTTTACTAACATTAGCTTAATTATTATGTTTATTAACTAAATAGGATTCACATATACGTCCAAAGAAATAGGTTGAACCTGTTTATAGGTCGAATCTCATTGGTGAAATTCATCCCTTAGGTGATTTGATTAAAAATTTGTATGATCTTTACGAGAAGTCTCTTGAGTTGTTAAGGATGGGATTAAATTTGGGATTCCAAATGTATAAGCATCCTTCTTCATAACATATTATGATGTAAATGAAATAATATTAGGTGACAAATGTTTGAACATATCTATATTATAGTTGTGGATGATGTAAGTAAATTCTATTTCAAGGTAGATTCATTAACTAATAATTCCTTATGATATATATGATTAACAATTTTCATTTGTAATCTTAAAAATAGGTTTATGAATGAGTCGAGTATAAGGTTGGGTCATGGTTCCTTGTATGGATTCCTTGATTCACAATCCATACTTAATGCAAAGGATAGACATGCTAAATGTCAACATTAAATTGAAACAAAGGATAGACATGCTAAATGTCAACATTAAATTGAAACATGGTTGAAGAAATCACAAAGAGAGGTTTACCCAGGACCTTACTTGAATCACTAAGTAAATTTAACTAATGCATTTAAAGAATGTGTGTATTATCAATAGCTAAGTATTCTCGAATACAGGGGTCATTGGCTGCTTGTCCTTGTGTGTCCTAGGAACGGTGTTGTTGTGTGGTTCTATTCTTTGCATAAGAAGCCTAATATTCACATCAAAGCCACAATTAACGAGTTAAGTTTTAAATTATAACCCATTTACTCTATTCTTAGCATGGATATATAAATCTTTTATCTGAAAATATACATTGATGTTTTTTTAACCAATGCAATGAAGAGATTGAAGAGTAGTTTGCATGGTAAATCTGATCAACATACATCTCACTAGATTGAAGTACAAGTTAGTCATTTAATCAATTTTTTAATCTGACTGGTGATATTTTTTAAGTTTGTAATTATAGAATTTAAATATATTTCATGTTGAATTTAGAGTCATGTTCAAAGCGGAGACTATAAGTGTAACTATTATGTCATGTATTGGATGTGAACATAGTCATGGAAGTTTGAATAAATGGAACATGATATATTTACTTTAACAAGTTTCAATTATTAGCTTACTTTGCCTTTTTAATAATTTTACATATACTTAATTGATTTGTATTTTTAAAATTTTGAAGTGGTTTGGTAATGGAAAAACATTAAACATGGAGACCATAAAAAAATTCATAAGAAATGGACAACATACTTTTTAGAAGTTAAAAACAAGCTATTTAAAAAGCATTAGATGATATAGGAGGTATTTATATATTGTATAAATGTTTATTGTAAACATTATTATCACTTAATAATTTATTGATAATTATTTGAGCATATATATATATATATATATATATATATATATTTGTTTATTACAACTTGTCTGGT
>PYAF01003069.1:54084-78573 GCA_007407185.1 Glycine tomentella
AACAAAAAATAATACATTTTAAGATGATTTTTAATATTGATGTAGAAATCGACATTCTAAAATAGTTTAAAAATCTTTATGTAAGTAATAGTGGATTTAAAAATGGTTAAAAATTGTTATGAAAAGTGTTAAAAACCAACCTTGAAAGACTTTTTTTTTAGTAGTGCATATCAATGTTAACACAATTATGAAGGAAATATATAAAAAAATGTTCATTATTTAAAAAAAAATTAAAAACAATAAAATTAAGATAAATCCAAAGCAAATCAGTACTTCACTCCTGAATGCAACAAAGCTTACGATGGTTTATTACTGGCACAACTTGCATGAATGTGTATATATATATATAATGTGAAAATGTTATAACTTATAAGCTTCATTTCTTTGGCTCTTCTCTTTTCTCTCTGGTCATTCTCACTTTCAGTTTCAGAAATTACAACAAGAACTATATTTAAAATAGAAAGAAAAAAAACCTATCGAGTATAAATTTACTCCGTGTGTAAATATTAAACTCTTTAAAATAAATGAATTATTAAATAATGAAGCAAAAGTGGTCCCCCAAGGAGTGACAAAGTCTCCAACAATCATGCTTTCCGTAATTTGGCACCAATAATAAATGGACTCGAGGCTTCAATATTTTAAGGCTTTGTTTGGGAGTTAAGAAAGTGAAGGGAAGGAAAGAGATTCAAGGAAAAGAGAGAGAAAGGAAAGGGAAGAAAAATGAGGAAAATTCTTTTCTCCTTATTTGGGAGTTAAAAATATAAAAAGAGGGAAATGAAGAGTTAATAAGAAATTTTTATAATTTTTTCCTTATTTAAAAAATTAATATATTCTATATTTTACACTGACTAGGGTAGAATAGTAATTTTATTAACACTGACTGGTATAAGATAATAATATTAGTTACTTTTTCTTTTAAAACTCCCCAAAAGGAGATGTCTCTACCTAAATCTTTCTCTTTCCTCCCTTCCCCTCCAAAATCTCTCTCCCAAACAAAGTCTAAGGCTTTGTTTAGGGTTTAGGGTTTAAAGTTTAGGGAGTTAGGCGGGGAAGGGAAGGAAAGAGATTCAAGGGGAAGGGAGGGAAAGGAAAGAGAGGAAAATGAGGGAAGTTATTTTCTCTTTGTTTGGGAGTTAAAAATATATTAAGAGATGGATATGAAGAGTTAATAAGAAATTTTTACAATTTTTTCCTTATTTAAAAAATTAATACATTCTATATTTTACACTAACTAGGGTAGAATAGTAATTTTATTAACACTGACCGGTATAAGATAATAATTTTAGTTACTTTTCCTTTTAAAAACCCCTCAAATAGGGGGGACAACAATTTTAAGAATTTTAAGGCTTTGGAGGATTTCAGAGGAGTTTTAAAAATCTTCAAATCCTTTCCCTCAAAAATTAAAACTCTCAAACAAAGAGATGTCTCTACCTAAACATGTTTCTTTCCTCTCTTCCCCTCCAAAATCTCTCTCCCAAACAAAGTGTAAAGGGCAAACGCATGCACCAGTGTCTCACCCTTCAAAATTTGGCACCAACCACAACCAGTATCATCTAACATTCTAACCCAAAATATTCACTGCTTAGATTTATAAATTAAATTCACTTTTTAATCGTTAAATATTTACTGAAAAGGACAACCAAAATTAATATGATGATAATAGCAAAATGGAATTTCAATTAATTAAAAATGAATTCTTTTTCAAAAATGGTGCGCATATATAGTAGTCATCGTCATCCTCGAAATTAATAACTTAGATTAAGGCTTTGCCAACAAAATTTGAATAATCAAAATATGAGCAATGGAAGTTTGAAAGCAAACGTCACAATTCATGAAATGCACAATAAGAATTTTCGTCTCCGTACTCACATGTAATTTCAGTAGAATACGTACATATAGAGAAGTTCATGAGAGAATTTGACGAAAGACCGAGTCTTGGTCAATATTGATCATCATATTCGTCAAACTGATAATGTATAAACAGCGCGTAATTAACATGCTACGTTTCTCAAGCAATAAATTAACGTAACATGCAAGCAGCTTCTCGTAAAGACAAAGTAAAAATAGAGACAAAGTCAACCCTATATGGAGTAGTGGGATGGGAGTACTATAAAAATGACAGATCGATCGATGGAGGATTTAATAAGCACTTTGACATTCTATATGCGAGATCGATGGAACCATTCGTAATATTTATCATAGTAGCTGTTTGCATGTTCTCCTTATTTGTAACATTAACAATATTGTGCCGGTTATTCTCAGGCAGGCAAGCGTTTGGAAGTGGTGGTGGTGGCAGTTTTGGCCACCACAACCACCATGATCATTTTCACGGTGGAATGATGGGTGGGATTATTGGGGGCACCGCCGTTAGTGCGGGTGGTGATGGAATGATGGGTGGGATTATTGGGGACACAGCGGGTGGAGGAGGAGGAGGAGCTTGTGGTGGCGGCGTGGGTGGTGGAGGGGGAGGATGTGGTGGTGGTGGAGGAGGAGCAAGTGCATGTTAAACTTGAGAGCAATAGGATATTCCAAGTTTTATGTATAACAAAGTTGGTTCAGTGATTCTTATTTATTAGCTGATTATTAAAAAAATGATTCTTATTAGCTCAGGTGTGGAACCTTATGGGTCTATATGGAAGAATTCATTAGTTTCCATCCTTTTCATTTGTTTATGGTCTCCTGTGTATACCATTCTTTATTATTTTCAAATTTCAATTATATGGAACGATATATTTACGGGACGGTTGCTCACCCATAAAATAATAATGTTCATTTTAATGAAAATTATTAATTATTAACAAATTGATTAATGAGATATAAAGTTTTTAATTTCTAGCGGGAACCAGTATGTTATTTGTTTGATCCAAACTGACTTTGGATTTAAAAACTCGGTTTTAATATTATATAACAAAAGTGAATAGTTACTTGGTGTTAGATATTAATAATCAATAAATTTGGTGGGTATTTTACATTAATTTATGATGACAAAAAAATATTGGATAAATACTCATTTTGTTCCTGAAAAATATGAGAGACTGATATATTAATTCTTGAAAGATAAAAAGTTTAAATTTAGTCATCAAATATTTAAAATATGTGATAAATTATTGGTCCTATTGTTAAATCTCATACCTCATCTCTATTGTGTGCGCCTATGTTACATTCCTTAGTGATGATATGACAATTGACGGTTATTACATCACTATCACATGATTAATAGTTGATTTTTTAATTTAGTATATGAACTTAAATCATTTAATGTCATTTTAGCTCTACAACTTTATCATGTGTGTCTAATATATGAAGGATATGAAATAGAATAAGGAAACATGGTGATGACTATGTTATCATTTACATGCATATCAAAAATCTTAATTTAAAATTTAAAAATACTTTCAAGGATCAAAATTAACTACATAATTAAGGTTAGGGACCAAAGTATCAATAGATTGTTAAATTTTGGGACTAAAATGATAATAATTTGTTCATTTAAGATACTAAATTGAAATTCAACTTTTAAACACATGATAATTATGTGAATGATAAGTGATAATAATATGTTGTCAAGTTATCACCAACGTGTCATCTAGGCACACACATTAAGAATATAAATAATAGAGGAGAGTTAACACTATAATGATAAGTGGCAATAATCTATTGTCACGTTATCACCCGGGTGTCACCTAGGCACACACATTAGGAATAATAGAGGAGAGTTAATTGTATGATTAATTTGTCAATATGTTTGAATATATAGGGATTAAATTTGAATTTTGATATTTCAAAAATTAATTTGACAGCATCTCACTTTCCCGGACAAAAAATGAATATTTATTCAAAAAATAGTTAAACCTAAAAATCCTTAACACATATTAATTGCAAAAATTTATTGACAAATGTGGCAACCGCAATTATTGTGTCAATCATGGAACAAACAAGAAAAATACCAACAACACTCTCTAATACTTTTTTTTAATATTCTTTATATAATTAACTGAAATTTATTAAAAATTATCAATTTTGGTGGGAATTACTTTTTCAAATTTATCGGCTCCTTATGCCTTGTTAAGGATGTTTGTTTGTTTGGTAAAAACATAGAAAGTTTCGATGGTGCCAGAGATAAAATTAAGCAAAGAAAGAGAATGAAAACATAAAAATTTGTAATTATCTAAAGAGAAAGATGCAATTTAATTAGTATATATCTTTTCTTATACAAAATTTCCAGTTTTTTAATCAGTGTCTATGTAATAGACTAATATAAAAATATCAACGATGATAAATCATAATTATTTAAATGATATTTTATATAAATTTTTGTGTTATTTTATATTTATTTTTTTGATAAAATATACGTTTAAGCATTAATTTTTACCTTATAAAAATATAACCACTTAATTAAAAGAAAAAAAATTAAAAAATACATAAATTTATATATGAAGATCTAATGCTGTTTTTACTTAATAACTATGTGATACCAGATACCGACTGAGAGGGGGCAGGTGCGGCAGGGCCCCCCTCCCTCAAGCTTCTTATTAATTAAGAATTAAGTACAGTATAAGTTATGTTACTTATGTAGAATACTCTTTCCTAAAATAATTAGCAGTGGTGCTGCACTGCTGCCTGAAAACCATGGGTGCTAACTTCATAATAGTTATTTCTCAAAAAATTTGGCAGGTTTTCGTTTACTATCATTGCATTTATAAATTAGTCGGAAATTTTTAGTATTTAATGGAGGAAGAACAACTGCTTGCAGTTTTTTTTTTTTTTTTTTTTGACAAGCTCTAAGTTGCTTGCGGTTAAAACTTTATAACTATTATATTATAAACATATTATATATATATATGTATATAAATCAATCTTTTCTTTTACAAGCTCTCATTTGCTTGCGATTAATACTTTATAACTATTATATTATAAACATATTATATATATATATATATATATATATATATATATATATATCATTGATACTGGCAAGATTTGATAATTATTATATAGATCAAAATAGTAAAATGACACATAACTATTTCATAAAGGTTATTGGACACTGTAAACTCTCTATACATCAGTATTGTCATATTAATAGGTACTTATTCAGCCTCTAAGTACCAACCCTGACATATGTCTCTGAGTTCCAGCCCAACATTGCTACATGAACGCGGACATCAATCTTTTATATAAGCACGGACACTAAGGATATTATCTTTTCATTAACATCATATTTAATGTGTCCGAATATTTAAATAGGTGTAATCACCTTATCATCCCAGCAAGTTATCTACTAATTGTTACTTATCTACAAGTAACAATATATTGATAAGGTATACATTATCTCTTATTTGAAATTAGATAACTGCATGTTATTATTTGCTATTATCTTATTAACAGATTAACAATAAACAATGGCACAAGGTTTATACTCTACGCTATAAATACAATCTCCATTTCTCTCTAAACACACCGAACACCACATTACATTACACTACCTTTCGATATATAGAACTTGAATGCATTACTCAAGTCTCTCATTCTCTATATCTTGGCTGATTCTCATACTTAGTCTTTCTTTAACAATTGATGTACTTACTTGAGCGTCCAAATATTTTTCCTTTGTTTTGTAGGTTCCTTCTCTAAGCAAAGCCTACTCAATTCCCGATGACACAGGATTTGGAATCCACTAAGACCACGTCAAGCCCACTAGTGAAATTTTCAGATTTTGGTAAGGACAACTATTAATTATTGAGTTATTAGTTTTTAGCAACAATATTTTAAAAATATGTTCCCTTTTTTATTCTTTGAAACAAAATTTTAAATTGTATAAACAGTTGATGTATTTTTTTTTTTGTAAAAACATTATTATTAAATAATTATTTAATAGAAATTAAATATTTAAATAATTACAAAATAAGAAAAATATTTAGTGTTCGTTTGGTTTCACATTATAGACTAGATTGGGTTAAAATTTGATTTTACATACATTTTTATGTGTTGATTTCATATTGCAAAAGAATTTAAAATTGATCATAGGTTCAAAATTGAGTTGACACAATTTTAAATATTTTTTGTTAGATCCAAAATTTGCCACTGAATTTTATTCTACTTAATTTTATAATAATAACATTCAAACATAATTTCAATATAAATTTCAACCAAAATCAATTTTATTAACATTCATCTTAACCCCCCAACCTTCATGAATTCCTAGATCCATTCCTATGTGATATAATGACCATGACCATGGTCAACCAGAGAGGTCACGGTCAATCATGAAGGTATTTATTATTTAGTAACATCTCAAGCTTTAGTGTCAAGATTCCAATCATGGTTATGATAGATTTCACCATAATTGTCGTGAGCTTAATTGAGAAAATTATCTTTAGGCATCTAAAAATTAAATTAATTATCTTTAGCAATTAATCAAAATATTTATCTATAATGCACCTAATAAAAGTAATTATTTTTAGATATCATATTATAATATCTATCTATAGTGTGTCTAATTAAAGTAATTATATTTAGGAGTCTATACTTGGGGGATTTGAAATATTTTATGAACAACAAGAGATTCCGGAACAATTGGAACTCAAATCTATAAGAGTTTTGGATCACTTTTACTTCTAGTGCAACATTGTATGTTGTTTAGTTATTTTATGATCATGATTAACTAAATTCTTTAGAACTTGAATTGTGACGTAGCTATACCCATGTATTCTAGTTCCTTTTTTTTTTAAAGAAATTCTTTGATATTATTAGGTTAATTGTCTATTTCTATCGCTTTCACTTTTATATTGAAATTGATCATTTTAATTATTAGTTAATTGTGTGTTTGTGGTCATCTTCTTTTACTTATATGTTATTCATCCTTAATCTTAAATTAAATCCCAAATGACCAATAAGGAAAAAAATATTTTCAGATCTTGACCATGGGCTAATAATTAAAACAAGAGATATTAAACTATTAATTGGTAACTGAGAATTCTTAATTAAAATAGGAATTAGAAAAAAATGGTACTTGTAATATTATAACTGAATCACTTTTATTCATATATATATATATATATATATATTATTTGAAATGATCTGATTTAGTTTTATTTTATGAACCAAACACAATCAATCTTTAACACAAGATAAAATTTCAAAATTATTTAAATTACTGGGAAATACAATTTGTAAAAGATGTATCTTTTACATATCAATCAACTTTTTATAAGCTTCTAATGTCAAACTTATAATAATGGAGTTTGACTTATTTATATCTACATATCAACTTAGAGTTAAACTTCAACATATTTGTGTATTAAAATAAATGAACTTAATTGAGGATTATTTAATAAGTCGGGTTCGAAATGAAGTAGCAACAAGTCTAGGCAACTTAATTTTCACGTCCGGATAGTATGTGCAACTGCAAGGAAAATATTGTATCATTGCGTTGCATAAACATAAAAGGCATATACTAATTGTATAGAAATTTACCGCACTTTTCGTGTAATGTTGTTGCTAGACTTTACATTATATAAAGGATACAGAATGTATCGAGACTCAAATTAAAGCCAAGAACGTACATCGAAAAGAAAACAAACATGGGATGTTTTTGCTTCCGAGGTAGAAAGAAAAGAGATGATAACAAATACAAGACCGATGGGGGGTTGCAAGGTGCGCATACAAGAAGCAAGGTTCAACAAAGTCATGCTTACAAAGGCAGTGCCAGCAGAGTCAGAAATGGTGGTGGTGATGGTGATATGGTAATTTTGACAGGTGTTGCTGTTGCAGCAACCACAACTTCAGTTGGAACTCATGGTGGTGGTGGTTGTGGTGGAGGAGGGTGTGGAGGCGGTGGTTGTGGTGGTGGTGGTTGTGGTGGTGGCTGCTGAGGTTTCATGCATGTCAACATTATTACATTTGTATTTTTTAAGTGTTTCATTAGTGCTTTTTTTTATTTTGTTTTTTGTTTTTGATTGATATATTTTTTTAATAAATCATATATTATTATTATTTATGTTAATTAATAATATTACGAAGGACATATAATAGAATATTCATTTCATTATTTTTTGACGATTTTAATTTTAAAAAAGCAATAAAGTTAAAGTAAATCATTACTTTAATTTTTTTACCAATGGGTAAATCATTACTAATTAAAAGAAAAAGCAAACCACTGAAACCAGTACTTAAATACCACCTAAAGCTTACGGTGATTTATCAATAGCACCATTTGTATGTATGAAACGTAAAAATATTATAATTAATTTCTTCGTCTTTTACGTTTCCCTTGTCATTCATAGTTTCAAAAGTTAAGCCAAATAATTGTATCATAATTAAGTAAGTAAATTATGGAATAATGAAGCATCGGTACAATATCCGTGTTTTCAAATGAAAATTACAATCAAAGGAATATATATCGCTAAATGCAAAACACCCAGTAATATAATTAAAAACTAAAAAAAAATCAAAATTGATATAGCTAATTACTGCTTAAAAGGTATAAATTTACATACAGTTTTAAACATTAAATATTTGCTGAAAAGGACAACCAAAATTTGAATTATTATATTGTAGACCTTTTGTTAATAGGTTTTTTCTACTTTATTAGTTTTAGTGAGATAAGTGGGTTTTTAAAAACAATTAGACAGAACTAACATGTCGGTATTTCCTTTATACCAATATCATAATGATCGAGATTTTAATGTGATATTAAGAAAGGAATTGTAAAGGGTGGGAACACCAAAATATTTTTTGCTCTTGCTGAATATGTCTAATATTTTCAAATAAATTTGCATGAATTCAAAACAATAATATAATTCTTATCATGAGGTTTCCGCATGCACCCATACTTTAATTAAAAAAAATGTTTTCTTAATGCCAAATATTAATTATTTCAACTATATATAAAGCAGCTAATTCCAATTTAAGTACTTAATTTCTCCTTAGTTACATATATATCTAAAATATTTATTAAAATAAAAGAAATTTTAGGTTATACTAATTTAGCTCTTCTCTGTTAGTTTAAGAGTTAAAACATAAAGGTTAGATAAATAGAAGAAAAAAAATGGTCTAATCTAATACAGGGTATAGTACTTGCTCAAAGCACTCACGCGTAATGTGGTAATTACAATTTACAAGGATCGGTTTGCGGGACTTTATCGTAGTATTTGGTTATTTGAAAATAGGGACGAATACTGATAATTTTGAAAACAATTTCAACCTTCAAATACGAATTAAACACATTAATTTGATACTTATCTTCTTAAATAGGGAACTCGCTTACGGAAATGGTGAGTGTACGTAGCATCTTCATCCTCGAAATAAATAGCTTATAGATTTTTTTTTATCAGCCAATAAAGTTTATTAAAATAGCTTACAGAGTAATCCTTTGGGCCACAAAATTTGAATAATCAAATATGGACTTACAGTAGAAGTTTGAAAGCAAAATAAATTAGGGACCTAAAGCTAAAATGACATATTAGACGTTGTGACACTGACTTGTTCGATTTATCATTTACGAATGACGTCAAATACTAATAAAATAATTGTCGTCGTTAGTAAGAACGCATGAATTATGACTTCTTGACAGTTATTCACTTTTAGATATGACAATACCTTGCTTCAACAAAAAATAAAAATCACGGTGCAAGCTTTTATGTGACGGAGATAAATTATTTAAATGTAATCACACTTAAGTGGTATATATATATGGGAGATACGAGAGAGAAAAGTAACCCATCACAATTCATGAAATGCATAGTATAAATTTTCGTTTGAGTACTCATAAATAATTTCAATAAAAATACATATAGAGACAAGTTTATATATAACGAAATTTGTCTGAAGACCTAGTCTTGGTCATGGTCAATATCGCTCATCATATGCGGCAAAACCTATAGGGTATAAACAGCGCGTAACAGGTTACGTATCTTGCACAATAAACTAACGTAACATGCCAAGCAGCTTCTCGTAAGTCGTAAGGTAAGACAAGTAAACATAACGACATAATCACCAGCATATATGGTGCAGTAGGAGTACTATAAAAATAACAAAGATGCATGGAGGATTTTAATTTAATGAGCACTTTAATATTCTATACGTGAGATGGAACCGTTAGTGATATTTATCATAGTAGTTGTCTGCATGTTCACCATCGCTGTAGTATTTACATTGTGCCGAGTGGCTGCTGGAAAGCAAGCATTTGGAAGTGGTGGCGGAGGTGGTTTTGGCCACCACAACCACCATCATCATTCTCACGGTGGAATGATGGGTGGGATTGTTGGAGGTGGAGCTTGTGGTGGTGGAGGAGGGGTTGGAGCTGGTGGAGGTGGAGGAGGAGGATGTGGTGGTGGTGGTGGTGGAGGAGGAGGAGGAGGTGCGTGTTAAACTTGAGAGCAATTAATATATAGAATATTTCCAAGTTTTATGTATTATGTATACCAAAGCTGATTCAATGATTCTTGTTAGCTAAGGTGTGGAACTTTATGGGTCTATCGAATAATTCATTATTTATAGGTCGTGTATACTTCTTTCAGTTATTTTCATTTGTGTAAAGGTGGTAGGATACAATTCTTTCACATTTCCAAGTACTTGTAGGTTGTACCAAATTCAAGGGACGTTTGCTCATCAATGAAACAATAATGTTGTTCATATTTTTTTTTTCATTTCACCAAAGGAAAAAGTTATTAAAAAATTGACTCGTGAAATATAAAGATTTAAACTACTAGCGGAAACCTTAATAATCCCTTAATGCATATTGTGAAAAATTATTGAACCATTATTTATAGGCTAAGAAATATATTTAATAAGATTTGATTTGGAATTTTATATGAATTACTGTTGCTCTATAAGAATTACAAGAGTTGAATATGGACATGTTTAGATAAAAAAAAAAAAAATCTCTATAAGTTAAAAATTGCTTATACATGCATGAGCTAATTTATAGAAATTTTTATATAACTATTCTAAACGATGATTATTAACTAGCAAAGTACGTGATAGACTTGTTATATTTTTGCTAGGAGATAATATTTATTTCACTTTTTTCATATTGTCTAATTACCAAAATTGAAGCTATTTTTCAGTAGAAATTGGAGTTTATTGCACTTTTAATTTAATACTGGTTAAAATACAACCTCATATTATTCATTTTTATTGTCTTGTGTGCTCAGCTTTTATTTTAATTTCATTTTGTTCCAATCCGTACTTCTTTCAACTTGGTTAATTAGTTGCAGTTGCGCTATGCTTCTCTATTTTTGTAGTGCCTGCTTTTCTAATGCTCTCATTCATAAAATTGTTTGTTTCTTTTCATAAGTCTTTTTTTAATAACTTTTAAATGTATTAATTATTTTAAAAAAGTATTTTTAATTAATTATTTTTTCTTAAAACATTAATTAATTGGACAAAAAAAAGTGAAAAGAAAAATTATTAATTTAAAAATATTATGAATATTTTTTAAAGAATAATATACATTATTGACAAATTTAATATAATTCACTATTTTTTTAAATGTATGAATTAATTGAAACGATATTGTAAATAGAAATGGAGGGAGTAAATTCTTCTTTTACCGAACATGCATGTTGTCTACATCAAATTAACATGGTATCGAACCAGCAAAAAAAATGTAATCAAGCAGTGTTGTATTGTTATTAAATATATTGTATTGTTGTTAAATAATAAATAGTACTCCATTGCGGGTACGGAGTAGTTGTTAATTGTAATATAGCCTTATAGGGGCACTATAGCGCTGTTGTACTGGGTAATTCCTTGGATTCAGGTCCTGACTTCATTGCAGTGCACCTTCCACTTAAATAGTTTTTTTATTGATTAATGTTAATTTATTAATTTTTGTTATAAATGTTAGTTGAAAAGAATTCGGATTCAGTATCTCTAAGACTCTAACTCTTTTTTTTTTCATCTTTATTCTTCCATTACAGTATCCTCTCTCTCACGGCTTGAGCAAATATTATGCCAATTTCATGCTTTTTATTGTGATATCAATGAAAAAAACTGAGAACCACCATTGATAAGAGCACAAGAGAAGGGAGAGAATTGAGATCATAACCCTCTCTCTCTCATAAAACTTTGTGCAAATAGGAACATGAAGGCCTTTTATTAGTACAAAGTTTTGTAATTAGCTTAGGTACCTATTAATTAACATAATTAAATCACTTGGTTTAAATTATTTATATTCTACTCTATCATGTCTCTGTTCCTCTCTATGTCACTTTCTTGAATGCAATAATAAGAAGTCAAATATTCCTTCTAGTCTTAGACTCTCGAATATAAACAACAACAAAAATTGACGCTTAGCTATTAAGAAAAATACTTATATTTTTTTAAAAATGAAAATAAACTTATATTTGAGACAACCTATATATATAAGACGATTTTTTTTTTATATTTGTTGCACGATTTTCTCTTCATTTAAACCATAAAAAATCTGATTTTGTAAGACAATGGATCATGATCTTTGGTTGAAATTCTACTTTAGCTAGAGTTACTATAATTCATTTCCAAATAGGCTGGTTCTTATTTGGTTTGATTTGGTAATCGCATAACCAAGATGTCTCTAACTCAATATTCTTTCCAAATTGAAAAGTTTTTTTTTTTTTTACCAAAAATTGAAAAACACAGTCTTTAATGGTCCGTCATTAATGACCTAGTATAAATGCAGTGCAACTTTTCCATGGTTTATACATTTTCAGAAACCGTGTGTACATATAGGATAAAACTTTTAAGTAGAAGAATATTCTCCGTATTCCTACGTCATATTGGCTTCATCATGAGATGTTACAATAAACTCATTGTTTCGTCTGCTACTCTTCTCGATGAAATGAAATAATTAAGTTTGTTCCCTTAAAAAAAAAAAAAAAACTCATAGTTTTGTCTTATTATTAATTTTCATATTAGAAGTTGATATAAAGGTAAGTTGAAAAAGAAAAGAAAATATTTAAACATACAAGTTTTGTAATGATAGATAGTTTTTAACTATCAAATTATAATTGCTAAAAAAGTTTAACTTAACTTGATTAAACATGATGCATGCATGAGTATTATAAATCTTTACATCATATTCAATTCATAGGATAAAAAAAAGATAAAATTACAAATTTGTAATTAAGTATATCTCTTTTATTATATAGTATAAAATTATTTTTTTTATTATTGTATAGCCATTTATAGGTTTTTAATATCAAACTATAAGTTTTCTTTCCACCGAAGAAAAAAAAATAATCTAGAATTTGACTAGTTTATGTATATTGGACTTATATATTAATAAATCAAGGATAAGTTGGCATAGCTAAAATTATTCAACCATCATTAGAAGTCTCAGATTAAAATTTAAATATTTAATTGTATTAAATATTTGATTAGAAAAATTTACGGTTCATAATAATGATATCAAGTCTGAAAAAGATTCTTCCCATCGGTGTATACATGCTCTATAAAAAAATGAATTTAATTGAACATTTAAATAGTCAAGTTTATTGACAAAAGCTTTTTCACACCGTTATTGCTAGAGTATATTCATTGACAAACATAGAAGGCGTATATGAATTGCAGATAAATTTTCAGCAGTTTTCGTGGAAAGTTGGGCCCCCTGACTTTTGCCTATATAAAGGATAAGGAATGCGAGATTCAAAGGCAGTCACATCGAAAAGAAAACAAACATGGGGTGTTTTTGCTTCCGAGGTAGAAAGAAAAGAGATGATAACAAATACAACACCAATGGAGGATTGCAAGGTGCGCATAGAAACAAATTCAAAGATGGTGATGATGGTGGTGGTGCCATAGATGACATGGTTATTATGACAGGTGATGCTGCAGCTGAAACCACAACTTGTGTTGAAACTCATGGTACCACTACAGGTCATAATCATGGGACTCATGATACGACAGGTCATCATCATCATCATGGTAGTCATGATATCACAGGTCATCATAATAATGGAACTCATGATTCCACAGGTCTTCATCATCATCATGGAACTCATGATATCGTTGGTCATCATGGAGGCGGTGATTTTAGTGGTGGTGGCGTTTTCTGAGGTTCCATCTTGAACATATTACATATGCTCTGTTGTGTTTGCAGTTTGATGTCAATATTTATATTTTGTTTGGTTTGTATTTTATTTTTTCAGTTTAGTATTTTTAACAGCTTTAATTTGGGTTTTTTATTTATTTATATATTCTTGTAAAAATTGAAAATATGGTATGGTTTTTTATTTTTAGAATTTGATGAAGGATATTTAAATAATAAATTGTGCCTTACATTATTTCTTAACAAAATTTTAATAGTTTTATTTTACTGAAACCAAATTTTAATAGTAAAAGGCCAATAAAATCAAGGTTTTGAATTTATCCAAACTACCTTTGATGACCTGACATTTTATCCACCTAATGGATTTGATAAAACGTAGGACTTCGTTCTGGTTCAATTGTGGGAAATTATAGCTGTCCGTTTTCAGAATATCATATTATATATTCTATGTTGTACTTTTCGTTGCATTGGTCGTTATTATTTATCATTTACATGGATTAAAGTATTCCTTATTTTTTTATTTATCAAATAAATTAATAAAATCAAGGAAACTATTTAAAAAAACAAAACCAAAAGCTTACGGTGATTATTACTAGCACTACTTGCACGTATATAATGTGAAAATGTTATAATCTTTATCTTGATCTTCTTCGTCTTCGATTTCCCCTGCTCGTTAAATTCATAGTTTCAGAAATCATCCAAAAGAAATATACTAAAAGTAAACTCTAATGAAGCAAAACTGGTCCTAATTAATACCCGTCTTCAAAAATGAAAATTACAATAAGGAACCATCTCATGATAAAGAGAATGAGTACGTAGTATATGAAATGAATTAATCAAAGCTCTTAGTGGCATCTTGAGCGTCGCTACTTGTGTAAAGATTGATCTGAGTCAAATAGGCATCTAGATATATATTCGTCCAGGTTTGTGGTGCCGTCGTACCTTTCTAGATGGATAGATTTCTATCCAGGAGGAAGGTAGACTTCCATAATGCGGTCAACAAAAAGATGTAGCTTTATGGTCAGTCCTTCGTGACGATATATTCGCGTTGAGCTGGGATCGCCTGGAGGGTTAACATGCTGTCGGGGGTGCGACTCGCCTTGTGTTGTTTTGTTTCGTGTGGACTACGATTGTTCCTCTTCTGCAGCGGTGTCACCTTTTGGTTTCATGTTGATCACTGGCTTTCAACTTCCAAATCTCTTATTCATGTCTTCGCTCCATCTTTGTCATGTGGTTTTGGAGTTGCTGAAGGGCGTCAGCATTTGTCATGGTCGTTTGCGGGGGGTTAGACGCCTCCACAGGGGTGTCGTGTCTGATGATAGAGCCAGTACTGACCATGAATGCGTTATGGTGATTTGTTTGGGTGCGAGGTCGCAGGGTAAGTTTTACCGCGACCCTACGGTGGGCGCCAAATGTTCTTACCAAGATTTGGAAATTTCACATGTGATGATGAGTGTGTTCCAAACTTTGCACGTCAGATGAATAATCGTCTTTTCCTAGGAGAGAGACCTTCAAAACAAAGGAAAAACGCTCCACGCTCAAGTAAGTACATTAATTATTGAAGAATAATCAAGTGTATAAGAGTGGAGAATTTTCAAGGGGGCCTCAGAAGAGTATGAACTGAGTATTCTGAGGTGAATATATAATAATAATAATAATAATAATAATAATAATAATAATAATAAATATATCTTAAGGTTTAGATAAAACCTGTATTTATAGCGTGGAGTATCGGCTTTGAATCTTTGTTTGTTAGTAATTTGTTGATAAAATAACAGATAATAGCATGTAGTTATATTTGAATTAGAGATAATGTGTACCTTGTAGATATGCTGTTATATGTAGATAAATAACAACTTGTAGATAACTGGAGAGATATTAGGAGATAAGTTGGTTGCGTTATCTCAACTATACATAACAGATCAACTGTTGCAGTCAAGGAGCTTCTGAAAGATGAATAGATAAATGTCTGCGTTCCTTTAGCAAGGCTAACTCGGAGGGCGGACAAGTTGTACTTATTGTGTCCGGGTTGACACGCAAGGTAAAAATGTACAGGTTACTGTAACAGGGCGAACACGAAGGATGAACACGTGTATAGTAACCCCACAGTAACGTCCACGTGTAATTTTATCAATATGTACAATACAACAATACTAACAACTATACTCCAAAATGTTAACACACTATTTTGTAGTCAAGAATAGAGATATTTTTTTTACCCAATGAGGGTAATACAATCCCAAAATTAAGTTAATAATGTAACTTAAAACATACTTATGAGTAGCATGTAAGTGAATAATGGAATTAATGTAACAAAAAATCAATAAGGGGATTGTCAAATTTAAAATGAAACACAATAATAAATTTATGGACTTTTGGATTAGGTGTATACCAACAAAAATTGACGAGAAAGTTGTATACCAAGAAATCATTACTCTTTCTTGATTGAATTAGGTGGCTTCACTACTAAAAAAAAGATTTTCAAAGACAGTTATAATACATTTTTCACAATAGTTTTGATGTCTTTGATATCGTCGTCGTGGAAAGTCAACATTTTTCACGACGGTTTTTGAACCGACTTAGAATCTCAAATTGTTTATCCATTTTTATAGTAACCATCTTAAAATGTCTTTTTTTTTTCTTTTTAAAAATGTTAAAAAAAATTGAGAATTTAAAGACAATTTTGTAAGAAGATTTTCATAGAACTGACTTAAAAAGTCTCT
This sequence comes from Glycine tomentella, assembly GCA_007407185.1. Lineage (NCBI taxonomy): Eukaryota > Viridiplantae > Streptophyta > Magnoliopsida > Fabales > Fabaceae > Glycine > Glycine tomentella. The sequence goes on from PYAF01003069.1 coordinate 70,840, forward strand.
TTAGGAATGAAAGCATTTGGATAAACAGAAACTAGAAATGACTATTTTTTCACTTTTGATCCTATTGTGGGAAGGGGGTTGCTGGAAGAAAGTAAAAGAAACAAATTTCTTACAAAGCATCTTAGTGGAATGGAGAGATGCAAGAGACAATTAAATAGAAGAAGGAATGCTTTAGATCTTTGCATAAAAGTGTCAATGATGAGAACTGCAAAATTTTAGAGTAGTGTTCTTACCAAAATCTGGAAATTTCACGTGTAAGGATGAGTGAGTTCCAAACTTTGCACACCATACGAGTGAACGTCTTTGTTTAGGAGAGAAACCTGCAAAACAAAGAAAAGACACTCTGACGCTCAAGTAAGTACATTAATTATAAGAGAATAATCAAGTGTTTAAGAGTTGCTGAGGATGTCTCGAATGATGAATGAGTAATGAGTATGGGCGTAAATGTTGAGTGAATATGACATGTCTCAGGGTTTAGAGAGAACCTATATTTATAGCATGGAGTATGGGTCTTGGGCCTTTATTTATGAGATAATATGTTAATAAGATAACAGATAATAGCAAGCATTTATCTAAAATAGAAGATGTGTACCTTATTGATATATTGTTATTTGTAGATAAATAATAGCTTGTAGATAACTTGTAGAGATATTAGGAGATAAGATAGTTGCATTATCTCAAATATATGTAATAGATATACTGTTACGGTCCAGGAGCTTCTAGAAGATAAGTAGATACATGTATGCATTCTTGTAGCAAGGTTGACTCTGAGGTCAGACAAAATATACTTGGTATTTTCGGGTTGACACATAAGACAGAAACATACACGATTACTGTAGCAGGGCGTACACGGAGGATGAACACGTGTACAGTGACCCCACAGTAATGTCCACGTGTAATTTTACCAATATGTACAGTACAAGTAGTGAGAAAAAATGCAAAGAAAGTAGTGTGGAAAGCTAGAGGCAAGGTTTTCACCGATTTGTATAAAAATCTTAGGAGCAAGGATAGTGAAAAAGGTATATACAAACTTGCAAAAATGAGGGATAAGAAGAGTAAAGACCTTACCCAAGTTAGATGCATCAATGATGAAAATCAAAAACTTTTTATAAGAGATGAAGATGTAAATGAAAGATGGTTGAACTACTGTAACAAACTTTTTAATGGGGATGGCGATAAAAGTGAGTTGGACTTGGAGGACGCTTATAATGATCTAAATAGAAGATTTGTGCATAGAATTAATACACGTGAAGTTAAGGATGAAAACACAATGAACACTCTTCAAATAAACCAAGAGGGGGTGAATTGGTTTATAACAGATATTTTAAATTTTTTCTTGAAACAATTTGCGAAATTAGAAATTTGGATCGTATCACATAAAGCTTTTTAAAATCAAAACTTTTCATTCAATCAAAACCAACCTTGGTGTGCATGTAATGACAGAAACTTTGTATTGTTGATAATTTCTTGATTACCCAAACACAAGCAATGATAGATGTTCAGAATTAGAATAAAAGACTTAGCCTTTTGTGCTGGTTCACCTCACAAACTTGGAGGGTACATCCAATGTCTTCCAACCAATACTAGGTTAGAGTTATCACTATTTCAAAATATCTGTTTACAAGTAACTTTCTTTACCAAACCTAGATAAAAAAGATGAATTCTAAAACCCTATTAGAATACTAATCACCAAGATCATGAGAACCCTACTCAGATGTTCAAACCTAGAGAACCCTACTCTTGAATGCTTGAAAAGAATCAAAATTGAAATATTGCAACACAACAATTATTAGAAAATCTAAAAGGAAATGTTCAAGATAAACATAACTTGTGATTCATCATGTATGAATGAATGAAATGAGACTACCACACAATCCAGGTTGTAAGATCTAATGCTCAGAATCTTTATCTTGAAACACTTCTTTTCTTTAACACATCTTCACAAAACTCAAAAATTTTGATCTTTGTAAAATGTGTTTATCTTTCAGAAACCAGTCTCTAAAACTCTTAGAAAGTTTTGTGTCTTTTGGGTAACTCACACTTCTATTTAGAATGATTGGTAAATCTTTATTTATAAAGAGCTGATCCACAAAGATTTATGTAAAACTGATTTAACTGACAATAATCGATTGAATCGCTGGTATAATCGATTATTTTATCATATATAATCGATTAAAATACAATATAATCAATCAATATGTTCTTGAGCTTTCTGGAAATGTTTTCATGAGCAAAATAATCGATTAATACGCAGTGTAATCGATTAAAGCAGACTAAATGTATGTGAAACAATGCATGATAATCAATTACATAATACTGGTAATCGATTAAGCCAGTAAAGCTCAGAATATGAAAATAGTCTGTGTAATCGATTACGAAGAATGGTAATCGATTATACCAGAGATGCATGATTTTCATATTACACTATGTAATCGATTAAAAGAAGTCTGTAATTGGTTAATCTCTTCTTCAAGGCTTTTCCAGGTTTAGAACAAAGACATTTACTTGATTAAAACATTGTGTAATCGATTAAAACAATAAGTTTTGGTTTTTCCAAAAACTTAGCCATGAGAACTTGAATTCTTGTAAAATTATTTGAGTAGCTTTAGTTCATTTAATCAAAAACATGTATGCATGAGGATGAGAATGCAAATGCAATGAAAGTATAATAACCTAGGCTTTTATAAAAAGGAATAAAAGAAATAAAAATTTAAATTTATAAAATTCTATTGCAAAAGCCTTAGTGACGGATTTAGCGACAGAATTAGCGACGGATTTAGCGACGGATGGAGTCTGGCGTCAGTAGTGCCACAGATGCTGGAAATTGGTGCCGATAACGCCAAAGTGGAGCCAGATGCACTGGATTTTGGCGCCATCAGCGCCAGAGTGGCGCGAATGGCGCGGCATGTCGGTCAGGCCCAGTATTAAAGGGGTAGATTACGAGTTTCTGGGCTAAAATTCATTCTCTTCTTCCTCTGAACGTTCCACCTCCATTGATGAGCTTCCAAGCTCCATAGAGCCTTGTTTAGTGACCCAAATTACTTCCTTTAAACACCAAACTTACTAGAAACCTTTAGTGAGCCATAATCCTTCATCAATTCCCTTTGAAAACCCCTTAATTGGAGAGTCCCTTTCTCAAGGGAAGGTTAGAGAACTCGAGATTGGCGAGGAACAACAGCATTTCACGGACAACCGGGTTAAAGGAAGAGGTCTATAGGCCTTCCTCACCATTTTTGAGGTAAGAAACTTGAGATTTCTCGGTTGATTTATGATTTGGGGTTTGGATGAATAGTGACCCACTTGTGATAGGGCTTGTATTAGCCTTGGGTCCTTTAGAAAAACATGTTTAGAATGTTGTGAGGATGAAGGATTAGCTCTCAGATTATAGTTTGGTGGACTTTGATTTTTGGCTCTATGGTTATGCATGTGTGACTATTGTATTGAGTCACTTGTTGATGTTAAGACATGCAAGAGCCTTGGTACATGGTTTGGGGTTGTCTGAGAGGCCATGTGAACGGTGTCTTGTATATGGACTGAACCGTTCAAGCTATAATTGAATTTAGAATACGTGGACTGTTGAGAGCTTTGAGCTCATTATGTTGGGCTTGCTTTGAGTATGTGGTGACTCTGATGCCTTAGTTGAGATGAGATAGACCACTGAGGGTCTAAGAGATGCCTAGTGAGAGCTAGGCTATGATGAACCTTAAGTTAGAAGACAGAGATTGATATGGCAAGGAAGAGTGTTTCCTTTCATATAAAAGGTTATAAATCGTTGCTGATTGTTAATTGCATGCCTATTGTAGGGCGTGAGATTCATATCACTGGTGGTGGTCACCACGAGGCTAGGAGAGCTGGTTCTGAGCTGAGATCAGGTAAGCTCATCGTTCTTGGGGAATGTTTCCCTGCTTATGTTCCATACACCTAAAGGGTGATGGATTGGTATGCCATGCATGTTGATGTTGTGTGTTGCTATGATATTGAGAAAAATGACACTATGGCATGTTGGCGAATGATGCTAGCTAAACACTGTGATAGTGTTATGCTTTATATTGATGATGCTGTGTAATGTGATTGTATGAGAATTCTCTGGCCAGTAGAATAGGGAACTATGGGCCCCTTGGGAATGTGCCCTTAAGTGGATGATCTTCCTTGGGACAATCCATAGGTGTCCATGTAAATCCTAGGAGAATGTGTCCTTCATTGGATGATCTTTCTCAGGTATTGGGTGGGAAAAGTCCTGAGGAAATGTGCCTTTCAGTGGATGATCTCTCTCAGGCAATGTGTGATGGATACATATGTGGTTACCCTGTGTTGTGATAGGCATGTCGTGTGTTCATATGAGCCGTGAAGGCTGACTGTATGAGTGATGCTTAATTAATATTATTCATGTTATGTTATATTTATATGCTTGGTAGTGAACCAGGGGGAGGGAAACCTCCAAGAACCCTGAGTTTACTGAGATTATTATCTCACCCCTGTTGGGGTTCATGCTGCAGGTGATGATACATGAGTGGCTGATAGATCACAAGGCAAAAGGCCTGAGCAGGGATAGTACTGTTGATAACCCTAGGCATAGATGACTGAGCATGTTGGCTCACATTTTGTTTATTGTGCCTGTAATTTTGTATTTTGATGAAATTGTACAGTTTTGAGAAACGTACCTTGTGTGTATAAGAATTCACCATATGGTTATATAATATAATGTATATTGATATTGCTTCAGTTTCCAAAGTTTTTCTTTATTCTCTTTCAAATATTTGTAATCGCTGCGTTATTCTAATATGATAATAATGTTAATACGCCGGGTGCACACGGGGTGTTACAGAAAGATCACAAGTTAATGCACTTGAGCCACTTAGACAATTTACAAAAAGCCTTCAAATTTGATTGGGCATGTAAAAAGCAAAAACTCCAAGCCATCTTTACTTCAATCTTCTTGCAGCTTCCTTCAAATCCAACAAAGGAGACTTTTAATAAGATGAAGAATAATAAAGCTTTGGGACCCAATGACGTCCATATTGAAGTGTAGAGGTCTGGGGGGTGTGGTAATAAAATGGCTAACCAATCTTTTCAATAAGATTCTTCAAACAAATAAGATGTCTGATGCTTGAAGAAAAAGTATGATTGTACTTATGTACAAAAACAAGAGAAATATCCAGAGTTGTTATAACTATAGAGTCATTAAGTTTATGAGTAATACAATGAAGTTGTCAGAAAGAGTTATTAAACATCGCTTGAGGAGATATATCAAGTTTCTGTAAATCAATTTGGATTTATACTAGGAAGATGTACCATGAAAGTCATTTTTCTTGATGCGACAATTAATGGAAAGGTATCAATAAAAGAAAAAAAGACTTACATATGGTGTTCATAGATCTTGAGAAATCATACGATAGGGTCTAAAGAAAAGTTTTATGATGAGCTCTTGAGAAGAAAAAAGTACATTTAATTAAAATATGTAAAAACAATCAAAGATATGTATGATGGGCTACCACATGTGTGAAAGTTTCTAATGGAACATCAAGGTATTTTCTTTATCACGGTAGGTGTACACCATGGTTCGGCTCTTAGCCCTTATTTCTTTACCTTAGTGATAGATGAACTAACAAAAGATATTCAAGAGGAAGTGTCGTGGTGTATGCTTTTTACAGATGTTATTTTGTTTATTGATGAGACCAAAGACTGTGTTAATAGGAAACTAGAATTATGGAGAAACATTTTGGAGTCTAAAGTAGTCACGATAAACCAGAGCAAGACTGATATATGAAGTGTGAATTTTAACTGGTATAAGATGGTGATCAAGACCTCTGCATCTACTTGGTCAAGATGTATCCAAGAAAGATGTTTTTAGATACCTGGGATCAATTCTGAAAAAAATTGGGGAGATTGATGAGGATGTAAATCATAGAATCAGAGTAGGGTGGATGAAATGACGGAGTGTATCTGGATTTTTGTTTGACAACAAAATTCCCCTTAAGTTAAAAGGAAAATTCTGTAAAACAACGGTAAGACTTGTAATGTTATATGGAGTTGAATGTTGGCCAGTACAAAGGCAACATGAACATAAAATAGGGGTAGATAAAAAAATGATGTTAAGGTGGATGTGTAATTATATGAAGATGAATAAGATAAGAAATGAATAAATTTGACGAAAGGTAGCAGTAGTACCTATGATTTAAAAGATGAGGGAACATAGATTAAGGTGGTTTGGGCACATAATGAGAGGGTCCCTCGATGCTCCCTTAAGAACAAAAGTTTGTTACCAAAAGTTCGACACAAAGAGAGGTAGAGATAGACCGAAACTTACCTGGGAAAAGGTAGTTAAACAAGACTTAATGTAGTAGGTTATAGATTGACGGATGGTGTGTCTTAGGACGTAATGGAGAAAAGTTATAAACTTAGTGGATGGTTAAACATGTTGTTATCTCTATGTTTCACATGATATATTTTTAGTCATTTTCCTCAATCTCCTTCTTTCACCCTTTTTGTCTTCTATCTTATTTTCTTTTCTTTTATCTTATTTTTCCTTTATTTTCCACTTTTTTTTTCTTCAAAATCCTTGTATTTATCATTAAATTCATCTAGCAGCGACCTAATTAATTTGGGTTAAAAATATTGTTGATATTGATAGTGTTGTCGATCCTTTTGTCCAAAAAATGTTGCTCAAAACCAAATAAAATAAAAAAGAAAAAGCGACATCCAAGTTCCAACCTAGAAAATGTTATCATCTCTTTGGTAAGACAATAGATCATATTTGTTGCACGATTTTCTCTACATTTAAACCATAAAAAAAATCTGATTTTGTAAGACAGTGTATCATCATGACCTTTGGTTGAAATTCTACTTTAGCTAGAGTTAGTATAACTCATTTCCAAATAGATTGGTTCTTATTTGGTTTGATTTGTTCCAAATCCATCCTAGACATGGTAATCGCATAACCAAGGTGCCTCTAACTCAATATTTTTTCGAAATTGATTTCTTTTTTTTTTTTTTACCAAAAACTTGAAAGGTGCTTTAATGGTCCGTCATTAATGACCGAGTATTAATGCAGTACTCCTTCATACATTATATCAGTTAAACTTTTATACATTTTCAGAAACCGTGTGTGTACATATAGGATATATAAAGCTTTTAAGTGGAAGAATATTCTCCGTATTCCTACGTCATGTTGGCTTCATCATGAGATGTTACAATAAACTCATAGTTTTGTCTGTTACTCTTCTCAATGAAATGAAATGATTAAGATTGTTCGCTTAAAAAAAACCGTGTTTTCTTATTATTAGTTTTCGTATTAGAAGTTGATATAAAAGTAACATGAAAAAGAAAATAAAATATTTAAACATACAAGTTTTGCAATGATATAGTTTTTAACGATCAAATTATACTTATTAAAAAAATTTAACTTAATTGGTTAAATATAGTATATGAGTATTGTAAATCCTGACATTATATTCAATTCATAGGATAAAAAATGATAAAATTACAAATTTGTAATTAAGTATATCTCTTTTATTATATAGTGTAAAATTATTTTTTTTATTATTGTATAGCCATTTATAGGTTTTTAATGTCAAACTGTAAGTTCTCTTTCCACCGAAGCAAAAAATAATCTAGAATTTGACTAGTTTATGTACTGGACTTGTATATTTAATTATATATTAATAAATCAAGGGTAAGTTAACATAGCTAAAATTATTCGATCTTAATAAGAGGTCTCAGATTAAAATTTACTAA
>PYAF01003069.1:78673-120306 GCA_007407185.1 Glycine tomentella
GTTCTCTTTCCACCGAAGCAAAAAATAATCTAGAATTTGACTAGTTTATGTACTGGACTTGTATATTTAATTATATATTAATAAATCAAGGGTAAGTTAACATAGCTAAAATTATTCGATCTTAATAAGAGGTCTCAGATTAAAATTTACTAATTCTATTAAATATTTGATTGGAAAAATTTATCATTCATAATAATGATATCTAATTTGAAAAAAATATTTCTATTGGTGTATACATGCTCTATAAAAAATGAATTTAATTGAACATTTAAATAGTCAAGTTTATTGACAAAAGCTTATTCACAAGGTTATTGCTAGAGTATAATCATTGACAACATAGAAGGCGTATATGAATTGCATATAAATTTTCAGCAGTTTTAGTGGAATGTTGGGGCCCCTGACTTTTGCCTAGATAAAGGATAAGGAATGTGAGACTTGAAGTTGAAGGCAGAAACATCGAAAAGAAACAAACATGGGGTGTTTTTGCTTCCGAGGTCGAAAGAAAAGAGATGATAACAAATACAACACCAATGGAGGATTGCAAGGTGCGCATAGAAACAAATTCAAAGATGGTGATGATGGTGGTGGTGCCATAGATGACATGGTTATTATGACAGGTGATGCTGCAGCTGAAACCACAACTTGTGATGAAACTCATGGTACCACTACAGGTCATAATCATGGGACTCATGATACCACAGGTCATCATCATCATCATGGTTGTCATGATACCACAGGTCATCATAATCATGGAACTCATGATACCACAGGCCACCATCATCATGGAACTCATGATACCGTTGGTCATCATGGAGGCGGTGATTTTAGTGGTGGTGGCGTTTTCTGAGGTTCCATCCTGAACATATTGCATATGCTCTGTTGTGTTTGCAGTTTGATGTCAATATTTATATTTTGTTTGGTTTGTATCTTTTTTTCAGTTTAGTATTTTTAACAGCGTTTGGTTTTTTATTTATTTATATTTTCTTGTAATAATTGAAAATATGGTATGATTTTTTATTTTTAGAATTTGATGAAGGAAATAATTTAAATAATAAATTGTGCCTTACATTATTTCTTAAACAAAATTTTAATAGTTTTATTTAACTGAAACCAAATTTTAATAGTAAAAGGACAATAAAATTAAGGTTTTGAATTTATCCAAACTACCTTTGATGACCTGACATTTTATCTACATAATGGATTTGATTAAACGTAGGACTTCGTTCTGGTTCAATTGTGGGAAATTATAGCTGTCCGTTTTCAGAATATCATATTATATATTCTATATATGTTGTACTTTTCGTTGCATTGGTCGTTATTCTTTATAATTTTCATGGATTAAAGTATTCCTTATTTTTTTATTTATCAAATAAATTAATAAAATCAAGGAAGCTATTTAAAAAAACAAAACCAAAAGCTTACGGTGATTATTACTAGCACTACTTGCACGTATATAATGTGAAAATGTTATAATCTTTATCTTGATCTTCGTCTTCGATTTCCCCTGCTCGTTAAATTCATAGTTTCAGAAATTATCCAAAAGAAATTTACTAAAAGTAAACTCTAATGAAGCAAAACTGGTCCTAATACCCGTCTTCAAAAATGAAAATTACAATAAGGAACCAGCTCATGATAAAGAGAATGAGTACGTAGTAGAAGAAACGAATTAATCAAAGCTCTTAGTGGCATCTCGATCCATTTCTTTTCTTTATAATAAATTCTTAAATATAAAATGCAAAAAATTACTCTAATCTTTATACAAATATTAAAACAATATACTTAACAATTGTTCTTTCCAAAATCTGAAAATTTCACGTGTGATGATGAATGAGTTTCAAACTTTGCACGTCAGATAAATAATCGTCTTTGCTTAGGAGAGGGACATGCAAATCAAAGGAAAGACGATCCGATGCTCAAGTAAATACATTAATTATTGAAGAATAATCAAGTGTATAATAAGAGTGGAGAATTTCAGAAAGGACCTCCGATGAGTATGAACTGAGTATTCTGAGGTGAATAATAATAATAATAATAATAATAATAATAATAATAATAATAATAATAATATCTTAAGGTTTAGATAAAACTTGTATTTATAGCGTGGAGTATGGGCTTTGGACCTTTTATTTTGTAGTGATCTATTGATAAGATAACAGATAATAGCATATAGTTATATTTGAATTGGAGATAATGTGTACCTTGTAGATATGTTGTTATATATAAATAAATAACAACTTGTAGATAACTAGATAAGTGGAGAGATATGAGGAGATAAAGTGGTTGCATTAACTCAACTATACATAACAGATCGATTGTTGTAGTCTAGGAGCTTCTAGAAGATGAATAGATAGACGTCCGCGTTCCTATAGCAAGGCTGACTCAGAGGGCGAACAAGTTGTACTTATCGGGTTCGGGTTGACACGCAAGGCGAAAAATGTACACGATTTTTGTAGTAGCGTGGACATGGAGGATGAACACGTGTATAGTGACCTCACAGTAACGTCCACGTGTAATTTTACTAATATGTACAGTACATAAGCCCCCCAGCCTTTGAGCCAATTTATAGGCAAAAGAGGTTGAGTAAGCGTTTATGATAAATGTTTGGTGTCAAGGTTGCCAACTGTTCTTTTACAAGTGAAAAGTACTGTTGAGCTCAAGGAGCCCCCCGAGGGTGGACAAGTGACATCCAAAGTAAATGCTGATAACTTTATAAAAAGTAATTATGGAGCCATGTTAAGCTCCCTACTCAGAGAATCTATTATCCAGATGATTACTGTTGAAGTGTCCAGGATGAATGTATCTTATGAGGTCAAATATGTCAAGCCATCCAAGCGTCAGGGTTGGGCACTCCTACCAACATCTGACCATTGTAATGAGTACTGAAAGCGCGTGTTATGCTTTGCCATTTCCCCATGTGTGTGTAGCATAATCGTCGTACTTGTGCATACGTGTCACTCAAGGAATGGATACATACTGAAGTAGTGCGGTAGTGGGTAAGTTGGCATTGATCTTGGTGCAGATTGTGAGAGGGAACGTTTCAAATCCACGCGAATCCGTTCAGTTGTCACGCCTTATTTAAATTGACGAGACCTTCAACAATTTCTCTTCATCTCCATTTCTGTCTTTCTTCTTCCTTGCTTCCAACCTTCTTCTGTTTCAAATTTTCTCTTTCTCCTAAGGTAAACTCCTGAAAATGTTTGAGTCTCCTCTTTCTGATTCTGATTTGGGCATGGGGGGTAGTGACTTGGGAGAGTCAGTGGAGCAACGCGTTATGCGCGAACTGATCTCCATTGGTGACTCTTCCGAAGAGAACACCCATGGTGGAACCTCTCGGATCCTTCTCCTCCAGGAGGAGGGTGAGTTCTCGTCGAGCTGTTGAGGGTACTTCTCGCCCCCATCAACAGGCAAGGTCGTTTGTCGCCCCTCGGGCAGGTGAGCCTTTGCCACTCACCATTCTTCCTCCTCCATCTGTTCCTGGGGGTCGAGGCCAACTAGTGGTGTTAAGAGTGTGATGGCTTCTCCTTGTGCGTGTCGTAGATGCAGTGCTGGGTCGCCAACTCCTGTTGTGCCTGGTTTTGAGTGGGTGAGGGAAAATGTTCTACTGAAACTGTGGAACTCTTTGAGGCAGATAAAAGTGCAGAAGCTTGTCCTCAATATCTCTGTTGGGGTAGGTGGAGATCGTCTCACCAGAGTTGGACGGAGATCGTCTCACCAGAGCCATGTGGAGATCGTCTCACCAGAGCAGTGTGGAGATCGTCTCACCAGAGCCGTGTGGAGATCGTCTCACCAAAGCCGCTAGAAAGACGATGGTAGTTGGACACTCAAGGTGAAGCTTCGCTGAAGGAGAAAATGGTGATGGGGCCAATGTGTAGGCCGCCATGTTTTATGTTTCTTTGCTTCTATTTTGTTTTAACTTTTGGCCATGGAGGCCATGTAAAGTGTTAACAAATTAATGAAATGATGTCTTCTTATCACTTCAACTCTTTTGTGTCTTCTTTACATATTGTCTTCTATTTATGAATGCTTGTGTGGATGAATATAAGTCGCTTTGACTTGTATCTTTTCATCGTGAGTGTCGAGACTATGTAATTGGTAACGTCCCGCTTTGTTTGCTGAGACTTAGAAGCAAATGAAGTACCTAGAATGCTACTTGGGTTTATAGTGTCAAGTGTGATTCTTGACTTGATATTGAAATTCTACTCTTACAAATGACTAAGTGTATAGTCTTGCTTGTCAAGATTCCAAATGAAAATGTACACCAAGAGCTTGTCCTGGGTTTGAATTGTTAAGGGCGAACCTTGGACAATTGTCTTCGACTCTTGTTTTTGCAAGTGTCTGAGTCGATAGCACTGCTGGTCTAGGTTCCAAATAAATGAAAATACCAAGAGAATTGTCTTAGGTTTGAAATTTCAACGGTTAACCTTAACAACCTGTTCCTGCAAAACAAGCAATTCTATGGTCTGATGTGTCGAAGTTCCATAGGTGCAAAAGTACCAAGAGATTTTTCTTGGGTCTAACATGCCAAAGGTAGATCGTGGACTTAGTGTACCAAGAGCGGGTCTTGGGTTTCATGTTCTTGAGAACGCATAATACTGTAAGGACAAAATGTAGGAATAATAACATATGCCGATGATAAACACAGTTGCACCTTTCATTTGTCAAGTATGATACCAGTGGAGTTGTCCATGCTGGGTTTTGTCGAGATTCACCAAAATATGATCTTGAATTTGTGAATCTATATGTTACCAAGAGCTGGTCTTGGGTTTTGCAAGTTGAAGAATCACAAAAAGGCATCCGTCGTGGATTTTAGCACTGGAGGTCGACCAAGACTTGGTGTTAGGAACCTTGACGGTCGACCATAGTCTGGAATTAAGAACCTATAAAATACCAAGGGCTGACCTTGGGTTTTGTTGAAGGTCCACCTAGGGAAACCCTAGGGTTCACAAACCTGTAGGTTAACCAAAACTTTAGGTACATGAACCGTAGTTTGGGTTTACAATTTGTTGGGGGTTAACCAAAGCTTTAGGTTCATAGACCGTAGTTTGGATTTACAACCTATTAGGATTTAACCAAAGCTTTAGGTACATGGACCGTAGTTTGGATTTATAACCTATTGGGGGTTGACCAAAGCTTTTGGTTCATAGACCGTACTTTCGGTTTACAACCTGTCGGGGGTTAACCAAAGCTTTAGGTTCATAGATTGTAGTTTGGTTTTACAACCTATCGAGGATTAACCAAAGTTTTAGGTTCACAAACCGTAGTTTGGGTTTACAACCTATCGGGGGTTAACCAAAGCTTTAGGTACATGGACTGTAGTTTGGGTTTACAACCTGTAAATTACCAGAGACGCGTCCGTCCTGAATTTTAGTAAGGCTTGCCAAAGGTATACCTTGACAAGTAGTACCAAGACATAGTCCTGGGTTTTTGTCGAGGCTGGACCTGGAATAATGACTAAGCGATAGTTCCTGAAATCAATCACATGCATGTAATGTGGACATAAGTGTATGCAAGAAAGATAAGAAATATATGTTTTATTAACGTAAAATCAAGTATACATATTCCCTCCATTATTCTTCGAATGGGCCTCGTTAAAACCTTCCAAGCCAAAACCCAGTGGAAAAAAAAACTTGATTAGGAAAAAGAGTAGACCATCTGGCCTTCAAATCCTTAATTATGGTAGAAATTTAAGTGGGTAGCATTCCAAGTTCTTGGAATGTCTTTACCACTAAGTTTTTGTAGCTTGCAGGCGCCATTTTCCAGACTGGTGACAACTCTGAACGGGCCTTCCCAGTTAGGTCCAAGCTTCACCTTGTTGGAAGGTTCGTGGTTGAACCTTGGTATTATATCTTTATGTCATTTGAAATTTCATAGCTTCTTCTCTGATTTTGGCCATATCCCTAACCTCCTTAGTGGTTTCTAGTTAAACCCATATGTTTTCTTCATTGTGTTGTTCTTGAAACCATATCCTTCTTGCTGACGTTTCCCCTAGCTCAACAAGAATCATGGCATCAGTGCTATAAGTGAGCCGAAAGGGAGTTTCATGAGTAGTTGACTGTGGTGAGCAATGATATGCCCAAAAATGCTGGAGAGTTCTTCCTTCCAAAATCCTTTCGACTTGTTAAGTCTAGTCCGTAAGGCTTGAAGGATGGCTCAGTTAACAGCTTCTACTTGGCAATTTGTCTGAGGATGCTCGATAGAGGTGACCAAGTGTTTTGTACCTAATCGTGTGAGAAAGTATTCATAAGTTTGTGCCTTGAATTGCGTACCGTTGTTAGTAATGATAGCATAGGGTAGATCGTACCTGCATATAAGATGTTTCCAAGTGAAGGTTTCAACTTCGCTGGTAGTTATTTTTCGTAATGGCTTTGCCTTGATCCATTTGGGGAAGTATTCAATAGCCACTAGTAAGGACTTGACCATTCCTGGAGCTTTAGGAAGTGGTCCCAAGATGTCCATTCCCCACATTGCAAAGGGCCACGGAGAAGTAATAGTGTGAAGGTTGTCAGGGGGAATCCGTGGGACGTCTGCAAAATCCTGACACCTTTTACACTTTTGGATGAACTCGAAAGCATCGGTCTTAAGTGTTGACCAGTAGTATCCTGCTTAAACTACTTTGGTGGCAAGGGAGCGTCCTCTTGTGTGAAGACCGCAGATCCCTTCATGAAGTTCTCTCAGGACATATTCCACTTGTTGTTTGTCCAGGCACTTGAATAGAGGTGCAATCATCCCTCTTTTCAACAGTTCACCATCAAGGATAACGTAGTAGCTGGCTTTCCTCTTCAATCGTCAAGCCTCGTTCTCATCTGTCAGCAGTGTCCCCATAGTGAAAAGGTTTCTGTCAGGGGTCATCCAGTTAGGTTTCTCTACATCGGTTACCATTACCTCACGGGTGACAATGGTGGGATTTTAGAGTGTTTTTTGAATGATGGTTTTGAGGTGTCCGTTCTTCTTAGTACTGGCCAACTTGGAGAGCAGGTCATGCCTAGTATTATTCTCTCACGGTATATGGTACATCTCAAAACATTTGAAATTGTCAATAAGTGTCTTGACCAGATGATAATATTGGAGAAGTATGACTTCTTTGGTCTGAAACTTGTCAGTGTCCTATCCCTGAAGTAGTTGCGAGTCAGAGTAGCAACTCAGATACTTAGCCCCAACTTCTTTCGTGAGCCTAAGTCCTGCAATCAGTTCTTTGTACTCGACTTTGTTGTTGGAGGCTCTGAAACCAAACTTGAGGGCTTGTTCTAGCATGATGTTGCCTAGACCCTCAAGAATAATCCTTGCTCCACTTCCCCGCATGTTGGATGCTCCGTCCACATAGAGGTTCCACCAATCTGGGGTGGATTTGTCATCCCCTGCAAATTCTGCTAAGAAGTCTGCCATGAACCGTGTCTTTATAGGGCTGTGGGGTTCATATCGTAAGTCAAACTCTGATAGTTCAATCGACCATGCTACCATGCTGCCTGCCAACTCTAGTTTCCTCAGTACCTGCTTAATAGGATAGTTAGTTCTTACTATTACCTGGTGTATTGTACATATTGGTAAAATTACACGTAGACGTTACTGTGAGGTCACTATACACGTGTTCATCCTTTGTGTCTGCCCTGCTACAGTAACCGTGTACACTTTCGCCTTGCGTGTCAACCCAGACACAATAAGTACAACTTGTCCACCCTCCGAGTCACCTTGCTACAGAAACGCGAACCTTTATCTATTCATCTTCTAGAAGCTCGTAGACTGTGACAGTCAATTTGTAATGTATAGTTGAGATAATGCAACCACCTTATCTCCTAATATCTCTCCAATTATCTACAAGCTACTATTTATCTACATATAACAACATATCTACAAGGTACACATATCTCCAATTCAAATATAACTACCTATTATTATCTGTTATCTTATCAACAGATCACTAACAAACAAAGGTTCAAAGCCCATACTACACGCTATAAATACAGGTTCTATTTAAACCTTGAGATATATTTACTATTACTATTACTATTATTATTATTGTTATTATTATTATTATTATTATTATTATTATTATTATTATTATTATTATTATTATATGATATTCACCTCAAAATACTGAGTTCATACTCATCTGAGGCCCCTCAGAAATTCTCCACTCTTATACACTTGATTATTCTTCAATAATTAATGTACTTATTTGAGCGTTAGAGCATATTTCCTTTGTTTTGCATGTCCCTCTCCTAGGGAAAGACAATTATTCATCCCTACGTGCAAAGTTTGGAATCCATTCATCATCACACATGGAATTTTCAGATTTTGGTAAGAACACTTGATGACTTTGGAAGTAAGGTCGGAGGCGTCTAGTCGAGGTAACAAGGGCTAATGCAATCTTCTCAATCATCTGATATCTCTTCTCGGCATCATGTAGCATACGACTGGTAAAATAGATAGGGAGTTGATGTTTCCCTTCTTCTTGGACAAGTGTTGAACTAACAGCCTCATCTACAATTAAGAGATATAGAAGCAAAGGTGCCTCTGGTCTAGGTCGACTCAAGACTGGTGGTGCAACAACAGTTTTTTGAATGTTTCAAAGGCTTGTTCATAGGCTTTATTCCATAGTAATGGTTTAGTCTTGTTGAGTAACCTGTAAAAGGGCTTTGCTTTCTCAGCGAGCTTTGGGAGAAATCGTGATAGAGCCTCTAGCCTCCCATTCAGTCTTTGAACTTCATTGACATTTGTCGGGCTGTGCATCTGCAAGATGGCTGAGCATTTGTCTGGGTTGGCTTCAATTCCCCAGTATGTGATCATGATGTAACGCCCCGTATGCATCCGGTTTATTAACATTGAATTATGGTTATTAAGCGCAACAATTATCATAGATAATGAAAATGGAAGCATTAAAGAAAATGACGTCATCAAACGTCATTAACATCATCAACTGTACATTATATATAGTGAATTCTTATAACATACAATGTTTATACAAATCTGTGCATAACCCCTCAGGGTACAAAGCATCGGGCATAATCAAAATATATGAGCCAACAAGCTCTCAAAATCTATGCCTAAGGTTCGCACAGAACCTATTCCTGCACGGGCTTCTTGCCCTGGGATCCACCATCAGCTCCCTGAGAATCACCTGCAAAACATATAATCCCCAACAGGAGTGAGATAACAATCTCAGTAAACTCAGGGTCCTTGGAGGTCTTTCCTCTCCCTGGTTCACTTCCATGGCATATAATATTAAAATTGGCATCACACACAATCCAGTCATCACGGCTCCCATAAAACATATCACATGTATATCATAACACATGTGTAACAATATAATAGATACACACATATCACATGGTCTGAAAGAGATCATCCGTCCAGTGGTACAATCCTCCAGGACTTCATCCAATGCCTAAGGAAGATCATCTGAATAGGTACATTCCCTTAGGACTTAATTCAATGCCTCGGGAAGATCATCTGAACAGGTACATTCCCTTAGGACCTCATTGGATACCTATGGCAATTCCGAGGGAAGATCATCTATGACAGGTACATTTCCAACGGAAATCCATAGTACTCTATTCTACTTGCCAGAGAAAACTCATCAATCAACAACACATCATTACAGAGTATATCATATACATGTTCTCAATAAAACAGTAACACACAATTTCAATACACATGACATACAATGTCCATCACCCCCTCGGGGTATGGTGGAACACAAGCAAGGGAAAACACTCCCAAGAACAAAGAGCTTACCTACTCTCAGCGCTACACTGGCTCTCCCGACTTTGTGGTCACAACCACCAGCAAGATCACTATCACGCCCTACACAAGGCATAAAACAATCAATTAATAACAGTCCTTAGCCATTAGAATGAAAGGAAACGTTATTCCTTTCCATTAAAACCTCTCTGTTCTCTATCTTAGGGTTATCAAAGCTAACCACCTTATAGGCAATTCACAGACCCTCAGCATGATCTATCTCAGCTTAACCAAGGCACAAGAGTCCCTCTAAGACTCTGCATAAGTTCAATTCAATGCTCTAACCAGACCATATTCCAACAATTATCCAAATTGACTAAAACAGTTATTTCAACACGTTTTCACCGTTTATTTAGCCTCCTGAACAACTTTTGTAAAGGCACTTAGGCTCATATCTATCATAACACCTTCCATTTACTCAACATTCTTCCTACTCATACATATCTCAGAGTCAAAACCAAACTTCATCAATAGACATAATTCAAAGCTCAGTATTCATCAGAATAACCCCCTGAGTATACTTCTCTAAAGAATCCAAGCCTATTTCCAGCCCTAACACAATTGGGTTACTATTCACCCCAAGAACCATTTCACAAATCAATCGGTAAAACTTGAGTTTCTTACCTCTAAACTGCCGAGGAAGGCTGGAGGATCACTTCTCTAAGCTCTGGCGTCCTTGAATCGCCTTCTTTCTCCTCCAAAACTTAGTTTTACAAAGTTTTCTCTAAGGATTGAAGCTGAAATCTAGCTCTTAGAGGGATTCTAATCAACTTTCTAGTTGGGTAGGAAGTGTTTAGATGAAGTATGATGAAGATATGAAGCTTTTTACTTCATTAATGGTTGAAATACAGAGGAAGAAGAAAATGGTTTTTCCTTTCCCCAAAACGCGAAATGGCCCTTTATAGTGGCCCAGAACATGCTCTGACGCTGATCGCGCCAGATTCCAGAGAAAATGTGATTTCTGGAGCACTTCTGGGGCTAACCGCGCCACATCTGGCGCTATCCGCGCCAAAATCCAGAGAAAATGTGTTTTCTGGGGCGTTCCTCGCGCTAACAGTGCCACAAAGTGAGTCATGGCGCCAATCGCGCCAAATATTTTAATAATTTTTTTTTTTTGAAAAAAACATGGTTATTATACATGAAACCAAGGAACTTTTCGCCCCCACCCTGAATGTGCACTTTTCAGGGTTAAGACGCATATCATACTTTCGTACTTCTTCAAATACCTCCTCCAAATCCACCACATGTTGAGCTACGCTTTGAGACTTGACAACCATGTCATCAACATAGACCTCGACATTGTGTCCGATCTGTTTTCTGAAGACACGGTCCATAAGTCGTTGATATGTGGCCCCTGCATTCTTAAGGCCGAAAGGCATGACTCTATAACAATAATTGGCATCTTCAGTAATGAATGTCATCTTTTCTTCATCTAGATAGTGATACCTGATCTGGTTGTACCCGAAGTATGCATCCAGGAAACTTGGGACTTGGAACCCAGACGCACCATCGACCAATCTGTCTATGCTGGGCAACAGGTATGGGTCCTTTAGGCATGCCTTATTTAGAAATTTGTGCACATGCGCCACTTGCCACTGACCTTTTTAACCATGACAATGTTGGCAAGCCAAGTAAAGTACCTGACTTCTCTGATGAAATTGGCTTTGAGCAATTTGTCTACTTCCTCATTCACTGCCCTTCGTCTTTCTTCTCCCATATTTCGTTTCTTCTGAGCTATTGGCTTAGCTTGTGGACATATTTCTAACTTGTGGCATATGACGCTAGGATCAATGTCTAGCATGTCGGATGGTTGCCAAGTGAACAAGTTTGCATTCTTGCAGAGAATGTTAGCTATGTGCCTATGCTCATGACTAGTAAGGTCTTTGTTGAGCTGTGTACATTGCCAAGGTTTAGGTCCAAGTTGAAGTTTGACAAGTTCTTCAATCAGCTTAGGTCCTTTGTCAACGTTGTCATCACACGGATCCACATCAAAGGTATCGTCATGGTGAGCTATATAGATAGCCAGGGTGTAGGAGGTGGACCCTTTATCTATGCTCATTACCAGACTAGTACCCCCCGAAGTGGGACTATGCCTGCCCAACTTCATGCTAGAAGGATACAGTGCCACTTTTAAACTTTTTGCATAGCACTGTCGGGCTTGCTTTTGGTTCGCTTTGATGGTAACGATCTCTCCTGTCATAGCCCGATTGACCGTTAAAGGAGTATATCTTTCATACCTAGGTCCTCTCAGGAGAGGCTAGTACCTATCCATCTTCTGTCTTTTGTGTGACCTCTTCGAATCAACCTTGATTGTCATATTCTGCTTTTCCCTTTTCTATCCTTCTTGACTAATTTCATTCTGAAACTTAGACATCTCCTCCATCTGTATGTAACCTATGGCCCATTCATGTATCTTATCTATGCTAGAAGGAGGTTTCTTGCATAAACTATCTACGAACATGCCAAGACAATGCTAGCATCATCGAGTGTAATGCTACCTCAGGATTGAGGTTCCTGATTTGAACAATGACCTGTCCAAAGTGATCCATAAACTTTCGAAGGGATTCGTCATCGGCTTCGCACAAAGTAGCCAATGCGGCTGAGGTTAGCCTATAAGATTGGCTAGTTGCGTATTGTGCTTTGAAATTTTGGACCAAAGCATCGAAGCTACCTATGGACTTCGGAGGGAGTCCACCATACCATGTCAGAGCTACTCCCTTTAAAGAGGTAGGAAACACTTGACATAGTACAGCGTCGCTACTTGTGTAAAGATTGACCTGAGTCAAATAGGCGTCTAGATGTTCGTCCGAGTTTGTGGTGTCGTCGTACCTTTCTAGATGGATAGATTTCTATCCAGAAGGAAGGCCGACTTCCATAATGCGGTCAACAAAAAGATGTAGCTTTATGGTCAGTCCTTCGTGACGATATACTCGCGTTGAGCTAGGATCGCCTGGAGGGTTAGCACGCTGTCGGGGGTGCGACTCGCCTTGAGTTGTTTCGTTCCATGTGGACTACGATTGTCCGTCTTCCGGCTGGTGCCACCTTTTGGTTTCATGTTGATCACCGGCTTTCAACTTCCGAAACTCTTATTCATTTCTTCGCTCCATCTCTGCCATACGGTTTTGGAGTTGTTGAAGGGCGTCAGCATTTGTCAAGGTCGTTTGCGGGGGGATAAACGCCTCCACAGGGGTGCCGTGTCTGATGTTGAAGCTCGTACTGTCCAAGAATGTGTTTTGGTGATTTGTTTGGGTGCAAGGCCGCAGGGTAAGTTTTACCCCACCCTATGGTGGGCGCCAAATATTCTTACCAAAATTTGGAAATTCCACGTGTGATGATGAGTGTGATCCAAACTTTACACGTCTGATGAAAAATCGTCCTTGCCTAGGAGAGGGACCTGCAAAATAAAGGAAAAATGCTCCGATGCTCAAGTAAATACATCAATTATTGAAGAATAATCAAGTGTATAAGAGTGGAGAATTTCCGAGGGGGCCTCAAATGAGTATGAACTGAGTATTCTGAGGTGAATATCAGATAATAATAATAATAATAATAATAATAATAATAATAATAATAATAATAATAATAATAATAACAATAATAATAAATAGATCTCAAGGTTTAGATAGAACATGTATTTATAGCGTGGAATATGGACTTTGGATCTTTGTTTGTTAGTTATTTGTTGATAAAATAACATATAATAACAAGTAGTTATATTTGAATTGGAGATAATGTGTACCTTGTAGATATGCTGTTATATGTAGATAAATAACAACTTGTAGATAACTGGAGAGATATTAAGAGATAAGTTGGTTGCATTATCTCAACTATACATAACATATCAACTGTTGCAGTCGAGGAGCTTCTGAAAGATGAATAGATAAATGTCGGCGTTCCTTTAGCAAGGCTGACTCGGAGGGCGGACAAGTTGTACTTATCGTGTCCGGTTTGACACGCAAGGCAGAAATGTACAGGTTATTGTAGCAGGACGGACACGGAGGATGAACACGTGTATAGGGACCCCACAGTAACGTCCACGTAAAATATTACCAATATGTACAATACACCAATACTAACAACTATACTCCAAAGTGTTAACACACTATTTTGTAGTCAAGAATAGAGATATTTTTTACCCAGTGAGGGTAATACAATCCCAAAATTAAGTTAATAATGTAATTTAAAACATACTTATGAGCAGCATGTAAGTAAATAATGGAATTAATGTAACAAAAAATCAATAAGGGGATTTTCAAATTTAAAATGAAACACAATAATAAATTTATGGACTTTTGGATTAGGTGTATACCAACAAAAATTGGCAACAATGTTGTATACCAAGAAATCATTACTCTTTCTTGATTGAATTAGGTGGCTTCACTACTAAAAAGAAGATTTTCAAAGACAGTTATAATACATTTTTCACGATAGTTTTGAATTGTCTTTGAAATCGCCGTCATGGAAAGTCAACATTTTTCACGACAGTTTTTGAACTGACTTAGAATCTCAAATTGTTTATCCATTTTTATAGTAATCATCTTATAATGTCTTTTTTTTTTCTTTTTAAAAATGTAAAAAAAATTGAGAATTTAAAGACGATTTTGTAAGAAGATTTTCATGGAACCGACTTAAAAAGTCTCTTTAGGAATGAAAGGATTTGGATAAAGAGAAACTAGAAATGACTCTTTTTTCACTTTTGATCCTTTTGTGGGAAGTAAGGTGCTGGAAGAAAGTAAAAGAAACAAATTTATTAAAAAGGAAGCATCTTAGTGGAATGGAGAGATGCAGGAGACAGTTAAACAGAAGAAGGAATGTTTTAGATCTTCGCATAAAAGTCTCAATGATGAGAATTACAAAATTTTAGAGTAGTGTTGTTACCAAAATCTGGAAATTTCACGTGTGAGGATGAGTGAGTTCCAAACTTTGCACACCGTATGAGTAAACGTCTTTGTTTAGGAGAGAGACCTGCAAAACAAAGGAAAGACACTTTGACGCTCAAGTAAGTACATTAATTATAAGAGAATAATCATGTGCATAAGAGTTGCCGAGGATGTCTCGGATGATGAATGAGTAATGAGTATGGGCGTAAATGTTGAGTGAATATGACCTGTCTCAAGGTTTAGAGAGAACCTGTATTTATAGCGTGGAGTATGGGCCTTGAGGCTTTGTTTATGAGATAATTGGTTAATAAGATAACAGATAATAGCAGACATTTATCTAAAATAGAAGATAATGTGTACCTTATTGATATACTGTTATTTGTAGATAAATAACAGCTTGTAGATAACTTGTAGAGATATTAGGAGATAAGATAGTTGCATTATCTCAAATATATGTAACAAATATACTGTTACGGTCCAGGAGCTTCTGGAAGATAAGTAGATATATGTCTGCATTCCTGTAGCAAGGCTGACTCTGAGGTCAGACAAAATATACTTGGTATGTCCGGGTTGACACATAAGACAAAAATATACACGATTACTGTAGCAGGGCAGACACGGAGGATGAACACATATACAGTGACCCCACAGTAATGTCCACGTGTAATTTTACCAATATGTACAGTACAAGTAGCGAGAAAAAATGCAAAGAAAGCAGTGTGGAAAGCTAGATGAAATGTTTTCACCGATTTGTATAAAAATGTTAGGAGCAAGGATAGTGAAAAGGGTATATACAAACTTGCAAAAATGAGGGATAAGAAGAGTGAAGACCTTACCCAAGTTAGATTTATCAATGATGAAAATCAAAAACTTTTTATAAGAGATGAAGATGTAAATGAAAGATGTTTGAACTACTTTAACAAACTTTTTAAAGGGATGGCAATAAAAGTGAGTTGGACTTGGAGGACGCTTATAATGATCTAAATAGAAGATTTGTGCGTAGAATTAATACACGTGAAGTTAAGGATGAAAACACAATGAACACTCTTCAAATAAATCAAGAGGGGGGAGAATTGGTTTATAACATATTTTAAAATTATTCTTGAAGCAATTTGTGGAATTAGACATCTGGATCATATCACATAAAGCTTTTTAAAATCAAAACTTTTCTTTCAATCAAAACCAACCTTGCTGTGCATGTAATGACAGAAACTTTGTATTGTTGATAATTTCTTGATTACCCAAACACAAGCAATGATAGATGTTCAAAATTAGAATAAAAGACTTAGCCTTTTATACTGGTTCACCTCACAAACTTGGAGGCTACATCCAGTGTCTTCCAACCAACACTAGGTTAGAGTTATCACTATTTCAAAATATCTTTTACAAGCAGTTTACAAGTAACTTTCTTTACCAAACCTAGATAAAGAATATGAATTCTAAAATCCTATTAGAATACTAATCACCAAGATCATGAGAACCCTACTCCGATCTTCAAACCTAGAGAACCCTACTCTAAAATGCTTGAAAAGAATCAAAATTGAAATATTACAACACAACAATTATTAGAAAATCTAAAAGGAAAGGTTCAAGATAAACACAACTTGTGATCCATCATGTATGAATGAATGAAATGAGAATACCACACAATCCAGGTTGTAAGATCTAATGCTCAGAATCTCTATCTTGAAACACTTCTTTTCTTTAACACATCTTCACAAAAACTCAGAAACTTTTTATCTTTGTAAAATGTGTTTCTCTTTCATAAATCAGTCTCTAAAACTCTTAGAAAGTTTCGTGTCTTTTGGGTAAGTCACACTTCTATTTAGAATGATTCGTAAATCTCTATTTATAAAAAGCTGACCCACAAAGCTTTATATAAAACTGATTTAACTAACAATAATCAATTAATCCACTGGTGTAATCAATTATTTTATCATATGTAATCGATTAAAATACAATATAATCGATTAATATGTTCTTGAGCTTTCTGGAAATATTTTCATGAACAAAATAATCGATTAATACGCAGTGTAATTGATTAAAGCAGACTAAATGTATGTGAAACAATACATGATAATCAATTACATAATACTAGTAATCGATTAAGCCAGTAAAGCTCAGAATATGAAAATAGTCTGTGTAATCGATTACGAAGAATGGTAATCGATTATACCAGAGATGCATGATTTTCATATTACACTATATAATCGATTACAAGAAGCCTGTAATCGATTAATCTATTCTTCAAGGCTTTTCCAGGTTTAGAACAAAGACATTTAATTGATTAAAACACTGTGTAACCGATTAAAACAATAAGTTTTAGTTTTTCCAAAAACTTAGCTATGAGAACTTGAATTCTTGTAAAATTATTTGAGCAGCTTTATCTCATTTAATCAAAAACATGTATGCATGAGGATGAGAATGCAAATGCAATGAAAGATCACAAGTTAATGCACTTGAGCCACTTAGACGATTTACAAAAAACCTTTAAACTTGATTGGGCATGTAAAAAGCAAAAGCTTCAAGCCATCCTTGCTTCAATCTTCTTGTAGCTTCCTTCAAATCCAACAAATGAGACTTTAAATAAGATGAAGAATAATAAAGTTTTGGGACCTGATGACGTCCCTATTGAAGTGTAGAGGCCTGGGGATGTGGCAATAAAATGGCTAACCAATATTTTCAATAAGATTCTTCAAACAAATAAGATGTCCGATGCTTGAAGAAAAAGTATGATTGTGCTTATGTACAAAAACAAGAGAAATATCCAGAGTTGTTCTAACTATAGAGTCATTAAGTTTATGAGTAATACTATAAAGTTGTCAAAAAGAGTTATTGAACATCGCTTGAGGAGAGATATCAAGATTTCTGTAAATCAATTTGGATTAATGTCAGGAAGATGTACCATGGAAGTCATTTTTCTTGATGCGACAATTAATGGAAAGGTATCGATAAAAGAAAAAAAGACTTACATATGATGTTCATAGATCTTGAGAAAGCATATGATATGGTCTAAAGAAAAGTTTTATGGTGAGCTCCTGAGAAGAAAAAAGTATCTTTAATTAAAATATGTAAAAACAATCAAAGATATGTATGATGGGGCTACCACATGTGTGAAAGCTTGTAATGGAACATCAAGGTATTTTCCTTATCATGGTAGGTGTACACCATGGTTCGGCTCTTAGCCCTTATTTCTTTACCTCAGTGATGGATGAACTAACAAAAGATATTCAAGAGGAAGTGTCGTGGTGTATGCTTTTTGCAGATGATATTTTGCTTATTAATGAGACCAAAGATTGTGTTAATAGGAAACTTGAATTATGGAAAAACGCTTTGAAGTCTAAAGTAGTCAAGATAAACTAGAGCAAGACTGATATATGAAGTGTGAATTTTAATTGGTAAGAGATGGTGATCAATGCCTGTACATCTACTTAGTCAAGAGGTACCCAAGAAAGATGTTTTTAGATACTTGGGATCAATTTTGAAAAAAAAAATGGAGAGATTGATGAGGATGTAAATCATAGAATCAGAGTAGGGTGGATGAAATGGCGGAGTACATCTGGATTTTTGTGTGACAACAAAATTCTCCCTAAGTTAAAAGGAAAATTCTATAGAACAACAGTAAGACCTGCAATGTTATATGGAATTGAATGTTGGCCAGCACAAAGACAACATAAGCATAAAATAGGGATAGATAAAAAAATGATGTTAACGTGGATGTGCGATTATACGAAGATGAATAAGATAAGAAATAAATATATTCGACGAAAGGTAGCAATAGTACCTATGAGTAAAAAGATGAGGGAACATAGATTGAGGTGGTTTTGACACATAATGAGACGGTCCTTCGAGGCTCCCTTAAGAACAAAAGTTTGTTACCAAGAGCTCGACACAAAGAGAGGTAGAGGTAGACCGAAACTTACCTGGGGAAAGGTAGTTAAACAAGACTTAATGAAGTAAGTTATAGATTGACGGATGATGTGTCTTAGGATGTAATGGAGAAAAGTTATAAACTTAGTGGAGGATTAAACCTATTGTTATCCCTATGTTTCAGATGATATATTTTTAGTCATTTTCCTCAATCTCTTTCTTTCACCCTTTTTTTCTTCTATCTTGTTTTCTTTTCTTTTATCTTATTTTCTCTTTATCTTTCACTTTTTTTTTCGAACTCCTAATATTTATCATTAGATTTATCTAAAAGCGACCTCAATTAATTTGAGTTAAAAATATTGTTAATATTAATGATGTTGTCGATCCTTTTATCCAAAAAATCTTACTCAAAACCAAATAAAATAAAATAAAAAAGAAGAATCGACATCCAATTTCCAACCTAGAAAATGTTATCATGTCTTTGGTAAGACAATAGATTATATTTGTCCCACGATTTTCACTACATTTAAACCATAAAAAAAAAAAAAAAATCTGATTTTGTAAGACGTACAGTGGATCATGACCTTTGGTTGAAATTCTACTTTAGCTAGTTACTATAATTCATTTCCAAATAGATTGGTTCCTATTTGGTTTGATTTGTTCCAAATCCATCCTAGACATATGGTAATCGCATAACCAAGGTGCCTCTAACTCACTATTGTTTCCAAATTGATTTTTTTCTTTTTTACCAAAAAATTGAAAGGAGTCTTTAATGGTCCGTCATTAATGACCGAGTATTAATGCAGTGCTCCTTGATACATTATATCAGTTAAACTTTTATACATTTTCAGAAACCGTGTGTGTACATATAGGATATATAAAGCTTTTAAGTGGAAGAATATTCTCCGTATTCCTACGTCATATTGGCTTCATCATGAGATGTTACAATAAACTCATAGTTTTGTCTGCTACTCTTCTCAATGAAATGAAATGATTAAGTTTGTTCGCTTAAAAAAAACTCTGTTTTCGTATTATTAGTTTTCGTATTAGAAGTTGATATAAAAGTAACTTGAAAAAGAAAATAAAATATTTAAACGTACAAGTTTTGCAATGATAGATAGTTTTTAACGATGAAATTATACTTTTATTAAAAAATTTAACTTAATTGGTTAAATATAGTGTATGAGTATTGTAAATCCTGACATCATATTCAATTCATAGGATAAAAAGAATGATAAAATGACAAATTTGTAATTGAGTATATCTCTTTTATTATATAGTGTAAAATTATTTTTTTATTATTGTATAGCCATTTATAGGTTTTTAATGTCAAACTGTAAGTTCTCTTTCCAACGAAGCAAAAAAATAATCTAGAATTTGACTAGTTTATGTATTGGACTTATATATTTAATTATATATTAATAAATCAAGGATAAGTTAACATAGCTAAAATTATTCGATCTTAATTAGAGGTGTCAGATAAAAATTTACTAATTCTATTAAATATTTGATTGGAAAAATTTATCATTCATAATAATGATATCTAATTTGAAAAAATTATTTCTATTGGTATATACATGCTCTATAAAAAATGAATTTAATTGAACATTTAAATAGTCAAGTTTATTGACAAAAGCTTATTCACACCGTTATTGCTAGAGTATAATAATCATTGACAACACAGAACGCGTATATGAATTGCGTATAAATTTTCAGCAGTTTTAGTGGAATGTTGGGGCCCCTGACTTTTGCCTATATAAAGGATAAGGAATGTGAGACTAGAAGTTGAAGGCAGGAACATCGAAAAGAAACAAACATGGGGTGTTTTTGCTTCCGAGGTAGAAAGAAAAGAGATGATAACAAATATAAGACCAATGGAGGTTTGCAAGCTGCTGCAGCAGTAACCACAACTTTTGATGAAACTCATGGTACCACTGGTCATCATCATGGTAGTCATGATACCACAGGCCATCATCATCATCATGGAACTCATGATACCTTTGGTCATCATGGAGGCAGTGATTTTAGTGGTGGTGGCGATATCTGAGGTTCCATCCTGAACATATTACATATTATGTGTTGTGTTTGAAGTTTGATGTCAATATTTATATTTTGTTTGGTTTGTATTTTTTTCAGTTTAGTATTTTTAACAGCATTTGTTTTTTCTATTTATATATTCATGAAATAATTGAAAATATGGTATTATTTTTTATTTTTAGAATTTGATGAAGGAAATAATACAAATGATAAATTGTGCCTTACATTATTTCTTAACAAATTTTTAATAGTATTTTTTTCTACTGAAACGAAATTTTAATAGTAAAAAGCCAATAATTAAGGTTTGAATTTATCCAGACTACCTTTGATGACCTGATATTTTATCCACCTAATGGATTCGATTAAACGTAGGACTTCGTTCTGGTTCAATTGTGGGAAATTATAGCTGTCCGATTTCAGAATATCATATTATATATTCTCTGTTGCACTTTTCGTTGTATTGGTCGTTATTATTTATCATTTACATGGATTAAAGTATTCCTTATTTTTTATTTATCAAATAAATTAATAAAATCAAGTTAACTATTAAAAAAAAAAAAACCCCAAAAGCTTACAGTATTTATTACTAGCACTACTTGCACGTATATAATGTGAAAATGTTATAATCTTTATCTTGATTTTCGTCTTCTTTTTTCCCTGTTCGTTAAATCCATAGT
Source organism: Glycine tomentella (assembly GCA_007407185.1). Taxonomy (NCBI): domain Eukaryota; kingdom Viridiplantae; phylum Streptophyta; class Magnoliopsida; order Fabales; family Fabaceae; genus Glycine; species Glycine tomentella. The sequence goes on from PYAF01003069.1 coordinate 99,876, forward strand.
ATAAGAAATTATCCAAAAGAAATATACTAAAAGCAAGATTGTAAAAATCGAGATTGTATATAAACTCTTGGGAGCTCAATAGACTCGAATGGTAAAATTGTAAAAATTTACTTTAAACAAAAAAAATAATAAATTATATATATATATATATAACTATGTTAACATAAATTTATATAATAATATAATCATCCAATAAGTTCTTAGTATACTGTTTACAACCAATCAAACATAAATTCATAAACTACTAAACATAAATCCTTAAAATAAAAACAGTTAAAAAACTTAAAAATAATTCATATGTCCATTAATCATCTAATAAAATCATCTCCAATATCACCATCACCACCACCATCCTTATCTTCATCTTCTTCAAGTTCTTCCTCAATTGAGAATTGATATTTAACATTATCATTCAAAACCAAATTGTCAATATCAAATGCATCCAAAGTTGGATCACTTAAACTTACTTTAATCAAGTCATTATTGTTTTCACTACCACTTCCACCTAGAGGTTCCTCAAGTTAGATATTGACATTCTCTTCATCAAAAATATCATCTCCCTCTTTTGTTATCCACTCATCATCAGATTTCATATCTTCAAATGGAAGAGCAACAATTTTTCTTATTTGTCTTCATCAAATATATTATTACCTTTAGGTTTTCTCTTAAACCTCCATACCAGCAATACAACGATTCCAATGCAGATCAGCCCTACAACAAGAGCTAATATTATCCAAATTTTGGTCTTTTACCCCCATCGCCTGTATTAGTGGGAAAACATGAAATCATATGCTGTAATTATAACCTGACAATCAAGGAAACTTGTGAGAACTTATGTGAAATTTGAAGTGATGTTTTCCTTCTAATCGTATTCAATTCATAGACAACAAATTAACAGATATGTGCATTGAAAAATTGGAAGAAGGGCAAGACTTTCTGAAGTTGTTAGATTGGTTTGACATAAAGCAAGACAAATTGAAGCAGTTCCTCGAGAAAGCTTATAAGATGGGATATAAAATGGATTCGCAAATCAAAATTTAAAAAATAAAAAAAATAATCAATGAAAATAATTAAAGACAAAACACTCTGTGTTACCTAAATCAGCATCAGCAAGACAGATGTGGAGTAAACTTCCAAGATTATTTTGTGTGTTGAACATCAGCTAAATCCCCATACCAAATCATGCACCCGATTACAGTACTATATGAATAAGCAGTACAAGAAGTATTCTGCAGACAATACCTCTGACAATCCGCATCACCAATAAAAGCATATCAGTCTGAATAAAAGCATACATTCCACAGGATGAAATTCACTTATGTAAATATAAAACACTTTAATAAGGAAAAGGCAGAGTCCATCTATCTACTGCAGGTAAATTATAACATATCAGTCTGAGATTTTCTAATAAACATTGTGTCATAGAAGAAAAGTTGACAGATCCAAATCTATATCAAGTAGTATAATAATGATGGCATGGGTAATTAAAATGTCATATTGCAGTACTAAAGGTATCTTAGTTTTAGTAGCTAACTAAGTAAAAAATTATAGTCTGACATGATATCTATGTATATGATTATAATCAATTGCAACTCCAAATTAGCTCCGGTCACCGACCCATCAAAAATGCTAAACTCACCACCAACCTCCTTACCAATTCTCGCATTGCAATGTGTAAAACCCTTCCACCTATTCTCATCCATAAAAAATTCATACAAATCCTTGGCCCTGCAACTGAACCTCTCTGTCATGCTAATACTCTTTCTCCCCTTCTTCTCCTCCTTCTTCGAAGCAGTCGTTGTTTTCGTCGTCGTCGTTGTTGTTGTCCGCGGAGATGGCGACAACGACGGCACAACCTTCTTGGGTTCCAATTCGTCCTTAACAGGACCACCTTTGGCCATGCACTGGACCCAAACCCTTACCTTCTCCAACCGGTCCCTCATCGATAACGATAACCCTAACATCGGGATCCTCGTCGGCATTCTCGTCGGGGATGTAGGGAATCTCGACGGTGTCGTCGACTTTAAGAAGCGAGGTTCCCTGGGAATCTTTGGCTTCGCCCTACCAATTGAGCGTGAGGCTGATCTCGTAGCCTGGGATGATTTTCCCCTTGCGGACGTTGACGTAGGCCTCGCCGTCGAGGGAGCAGAGCGACGTCGTTTTGAGGAAGAGGTTACCCTCGCCGTGGAGAAGGTGTCGTGGGGCACACCGAGGGTGATGTGCGTGCTTGTGGGACGTGCTCTGCTCCCGCAACTCAAATGGTGGTAGAAAACAAGAAGAATGTAAAATGTGACGGCATTTACACGACCGTTTTAATAAAACCGTTTTTGAACAAATGTTTAAAAGATAAAAGTTATAATTATTTATAAAAATGTCACCTTCAGTAATAATATAATTATTTATAAAAACCGTTTTTATAACATTGATTTTTTAGAATTGTCTTTGATCTTGTATTGTAGAATAGCATTTTTGTAATAATGCTTCTTTTTCCTGTTTGAATATGACAATATTGATAAATAATTTTTATGGAAGAATTTATCTACAAGATTGCGATCAAACAAATTAATTGGCACCAATGATGAATAGGTTTTGGCATTAAATCGAATATTACGGAATTTTATGGCATCTCAAAATAAAGACAACGCAACAAAATTGTTTAGAGGAAAGGTAATTATTTTGGGTGGTGATTTCAAAAATAGTTTGCTTGTGATTAGGAAGGGATGAAACAAGATATTGTTGGTTCTACCATATATGCTTCTAACATATGGAATGGTTCCATGGTCTTGAGGCTTACAACGAACATCAGGTTAGGTGCTACAACTAATAATGTAGACTGACATGATATAAGAGAGTTCACAGATTGGATTATGCAGATTTGAGACGGCAATGGCAACAAAGATCAAAATCATGAGATTGAAATAAAGATTCTTGAAGACCTAAAATTTAGGAATGTGGAGAAAAACTATAAGTCTGATGGAGGGTTAAACCCTTTAGTAGTTCTATATTCCAGTTGTTTCCTGTTTTAATTCTTTTCTTCTTCTTTTCTCTTCTCCTCTCACCATTCTTTTATTTTAACTCTGTTTCTCTCTTTTGCTTTATTTTCGATTTATCATTTGGTTCATCTACCACCGACCCCAATAAATTTGGGTTAAAGGTGCTGTTGATGTTGATGTTGATGTTGTGTAGATTCATTACTATCTTTGGTTTACTTTGTCTATCCTAACCTGTTACAAAATATTAGCATATCAAACTATTTTCAAGAGTGGGGAATTTTAGAACCAACTCTAGATTTTATTCAACATGTTAATGAATTTGTTATCTCATTATTTTTCCGAGAATGAAATTGAATATTTAAGTTTTGATTCAGTTTGTTAATCTCGTGAAAACAAGATAGAAGATGAATGGTTTATCTTGAGTTTCTAAATGAAATTAAATGTTCTATAATTCCAAATCATAAATAGAGGCTAAAGGTGAGAGTCCTTGTCATGCTAATGAGGAAGATTGATTAGGTAACTAGTTCATGTAACGAAACTAGGCTAATGGTCAACAAGTTGTGCAATAGGTGCAACATATTTAATGGGAACTACCGTAAGGGACAAAATTTTCATCCTTAGGATGAACCTCATTCCTACTGATCGTGGCTTACCTTTTAAATTCCAAAGGAGGCAGTTTGCATTACTGTGTTTTGCTATAAGAATAAATTTAAGCTAGGGACAATTGCTTTCCGTATGGGAATCTATCTTTCAAGAGCTATTTTCACTCAATATCAGTTTATGTTGCAGTATCTAGAGTCACTTGAAGAAAGGGTCTAAAGATTTTGATTTTGGATGAAGATAAAAAAAAAACTGTCTATCAACAACTAATGTGGTCTGTTGGAAGTATTTGACAATGTTTAGGTAATACTTAACTTGATTCTTTATGTTGATTTACAGATTTTTAGAGGAAGAATTGTCACTCCAATTAGTCTTTTAGTAATAACAGGACAAACAAAAATATATATACATATCTAAATAATATATAATATGTATTTTTTTTTAATTACTTATTGGTTCAACCAATGATTTAGTGACCAGTTTTTTTGACTGGATTGATGACTTGTTCATTTTTTAAAATTGTGCTAGAAAGTACTTTCTAGAATGTTTAAAAAAATTGTGTTCCAAACAGTAAATTTTAAAATTTGTTATTTTTCTTAACATTTTGAAAAATACTTTACGGAATATTATTTTGTGTTTCAAAAGCTATTTTCTAAAATGTTAACCAAACATCCAAAATATTCAAGCAAAACATTAGGACTATTAAAAGTCTCATATAAATGATAAAATATACTGTAGTGAAGCAATTGATATTATCTCATATAAATGATAAAATATACTGTAGTGAAGCAATTGAAGTGGAGAAAACATATAATTGATATTGGTTCTTCAAGTTGGACAACTCTAAAAGATGCTTTACTACAACACCTTGAAGTTTGGAGGATAAAAAAAAATCTAACACTAGGGCAAGAGACTAGATAATGGGAAACAAAGGGAGATCAAAGTGGAAGAAGAAAGTGAAAGAAAGGAGGGAGTGCGATGACATAAAAGAAAATGTGTTGTTGCAATGAAAAAAATGAGTGTTATTGTGCTGGAAAAAGGAGTATGTGAGGGAGGAATGTTTGGGCGAAACAACCATTTGAGATTTTTTTTGTTAATTACTATTTGGAGGTTTTTTTTTAATTATTACCAAAAAGAGGGTAATGTTATGATTTTCGAACTCAAGGTTATAACTGATGTTACAACTTTTATTTTTTTTTTAAATGAAATCGTAAAATATTTAATGATTTTAGTTAATTTTAAAAAAAAATTACGACTTTAAAGTCATAGGATTAATTTCTTTTACCACTTCAAAGTCGTTAAAGTTTTTTTTTTCACGATTTCAAAGTTATTTTAAGTTTTTTTTTTATTATTTCAATGTTATTTTAAGTTTTTTTTTAAAATCATATAAAATATAGAAAATATGTTAAATAAAACAATATTAAAAAATATAAATAATATCAAATAAAATCATATAAAAAATATCAAATAAAACTGAAAAAAAATTTAAAAATTATTTATTAAATAAATTATTGTTTTTTACATTTTTATAAAATACAAAAAATAGAATTAATCCTAAAAAAAATTTAAAAAATATAAAGTCATAAATTTATTTAAGACTTTTATAAAAAATCAAGAAAAAAAAACTTTAACAAATTTAAAGCCCTAATAAAAATAACTCTACGATTTTAAAGTTATAATTTTTTAAAAAAATTAACTGAAAATTTTACAATTTCAGTTAAAAAAATGAATCATATAATTGTAAAGTAGTAAATTTTCCCTTTAAAAAAATTAATCATACAATTTTAAAGTAGTTAATTTTTTTAAAAGATTAACAAGTCTTAAAATATTTGTAGATGTCAGTTAAAAAAATAAAAGTTACAATAAATATTACAACTTTTCCCTTTTAAATAATAATTCAAAATAAATCGTCAAATAGTAACTAACAAAAAAAATATGATCCCAAATGTTCAAGTGATTTTGTCGACATGTTTGAAGGAGGAATTTGATTTTAGAAAAGAGAAAAGAGTGTTTAGAAAAGAGGAAAGTAAATATAGCGATAGCGTTGTGCATCACAGTTCGTATTCGTACCAATAATCATTTCACTAATAATAATTAAAAACCTACACACAGATTAGTGAGATTACGGTATTTCCCAAAAGTCTTCTCGTCTTAGTCGTCATTTGCTTTTCTTAATTCTTAGTCTTCTTCTTAAGTACTACTACGATCATCGCTTCAATCGTTTCCACGATCGTCGATCGGTGTTTTCGGTAATATCTATTTATGATCTTTCTTGTGATCATGGTTTTCGTTTGCCAGAGCTAAGTCGGTGTTGCTGACTCGGTCTTTCGGGGATTCGGGACTTAAAAATTCATTCTCACGTTCGGTGTTGTAAGAGCAAATCTCTATTTCATTCTTGCATTAATATATATGCTAACTTATATGTGTTAATGTTTTAGAGTTCATCTGCCTCACACACACGTTGAAATTTGTAAGCTAACTAATGTCAGTAGTAATAACGTAGCAAGCTTATACTGATAATTATGAGAAAGTCTGTGAAGGACTATTTTGTAATAGGTGATTGTCATTGTTATTGCTGCATAACAAGATAATTTGATTCTGTCGTAGCTGCCTGATGTGTTTCTTATTTAGGTTGAATTAACCAAGACTCCAAGAGGTATGAACGATTTGAGAATTTTTAATTAAATCCTCTAACTAAAAAAAAATTGTAATTGAATTCTGATCTTGTGAAAATCTTGTATTTGAGTGTGTACTATATAAGCTTTTTATAAGTGCCACAAACGATCATTTTCTGGCTATTTCAAGCCTTCATAAACTAAGTTTAGATATTCAATTACAAAAATTTACAAGATCATGGATTCAATTATAATTGTTTTGTAGTTTGGGGACTTAATTAAGAATTCTCAAATAGTTCAGGGAGTTGCTGATTAATTTAACATCTTATTTAAAATGAGGAACAACCTACAACTTGATTCTCATCTATAATGAGGAACAGACTAATGATTATGAGATATAGCTGCCTGACACTCTAATTATTTTGCTCAACTTTTAGAAAATCAAAATCAACAACGGATTCCAGCTTCTTAAAATTAATAATTATGTTCCAGCTTATATATGCTGAAATGTTGCTGACAAACTAATAATATTCCAGTCTCTCAAAATTAATAATTGGGGTTGAAATAGAATGACTGGATATTAATATCTATAATGTGTATTAGTAAGAGTCTACACTTCATCTTGATACATGAGTTTGAGCCGATGAGATTGAAACACTTTTGCTATAACAAATTTCTATCACCTATACACCATTCATTTGGGACCTAGTGTGAAATCCTGAGTTATCATGGTGATAAGTGATAAGGTGTCTAAGCAAAATTACAAGATACTTTTAACTTCCAAAGACAATCCATCAGAAGTATCAAGTTACAGAACTCCAGTCTCAGCTCTCCAATAGAATCACCTAAACCAACCAAAATCAGAGATGTAATAACATGTTAGAAACAAGATTTTAGGAATGAACCAAAATACCTTGTACTTGCCAAGGTAAGTATGTCCACTTTTGAGACACAAGGGCATTGAAATGAGTGGTCACAAAGTGTGGTGACAGGTGAGTATTCCGCTCGTATGTGGGGCCAGGCCAACCTCTCTAGCATTCAATAAAAGACAGATACCATTTTTCATAACCAATACCTCACGAGATTATCATTGCTGGGGACAAACGGAAACCAGAGAGAAACAAAAAGCCTCCAAGCAAACACAAATGTAGTTCGCCAAGACAAACTGGCAAGTTGGTATTTCTGTACAACCAGGAGGAGGAGTCCCGGTAACTTCTGCATATTATGAATACCCACATGGTAGAACAAAGTTTATGCTTGGAAATGTGGTGTGATTGAAGAAAATTAAGCTACAAACTATTGTTATGCATTTTGAGGCTGAGTTTGTTTAAGAATGAACAAACTATTGTAGATTAATTAGAGGTCATTTACCAACTATTAACTGATGGTTTCCTGGCTGGTGTTTCTCAAGTCATTGAAATTGGTTATGAAGGTGAGTTCATTTGCAGTGAATCACAAAGGCTCTTCAACAGTGGCGGAGCCACATGTAGGCCAGCGATGGTCACGACACTACCTAAAAAATAAAATTTAGAGTAATTGAGTGGTGTAGAATTTTTTTTTTAATAATTATATATTCTTATATAATTAATTAGGATTAAAAATACAATTTGGCACTAGCTAAAAATAAAAATTTGATACTACTTAAAATTTGGCATGGACTAAAAATTTTTGCTGGCTCCGCCACTCCTCTTCAAGCTGAAGGGACTATCCAATTTGAATTTGAAGTAAGAATTTATTCTGAATTTGACGTAAGGATTTATTTGTGCTGAGGTGAGTTCATTACATTATTATTGTCCATTTAGATATTAGGACCGGTAATATCGACCTTTTATGTCAATAGTTAGAAAGATATTCCCATTTAATCAGAATATTTTAATACATATTTCAGCAGGGCATGCTAACCATGCTCGTGTAAGTGGTTAGAAAGATATGCATCGCTCTCCTCCATTCTTCTAACTTCTTTTAAATGATAGAATTCCTTGACCTTACATCATTTGGTGTTGGGAAAATTTGTAAGCTCTTTAAGCATAATCTGCAGGTAATAGGGAAAATTCTAGTAATGTTGGGATAATCACATCATGGTCAGCATTTAAGACGCTAGCAAGTAGCAATTGATCTGCTCAATTTCTTGGCCATATCGACTACTCAGAAATGCAAAACATGTGTAACAACACACTTTTACATTATTACAATAAAAAAAAAAAAAAAACTTCATTTACTAATTTCTTATGAAGTAGTGACTGGTTAGCATACACTTATTTATATGGATTGAATTTGCATCTCACATTTTCCATCGTTGTATGGTTATATTCAAAATGTCAATCAGAGTTGTTTTCAATAGAAGAACTTTGTTTCAGGTTTTGAAAATTTTCCAATTTTTCATTCTTGTTTGGCAGTTCTTCCAACTATGCCTTCAACTCAAGAAGAAGAACAGATTTCCATGAAACTTCTGGTAAACAAAAAGACCAACAAAGTCATACTTGCAGAGGCAGGGAAGGACTTTGTGGATGTTCTCTTTAGCTTCTTAACAATGCCATTAGGAACCATCGCCAGACTTGTGCAGAAGTCAGATTTGGGACCAGTTGGAGTTGGTTGTTTAAGCTCATTGTATGGAAGTGTGACAAATCTTCAGGAGTGTCTGTTGACAGTAACATGCAAAGAAATGCTATTGCGGCCTGGAAATTCATCATTAGAATATTGTAAGAGTCTGAAATTTAACATTGATGATACTGAGCCTTTGAACTACTTCCTGTGTATGAACTTCCGTTGCAGCTATGACCTTTTGAGTGCTTTCAAAAATGAAAGATGCAGCTGTGGGGATCTTTTAGCCCGTTCAGTTTATTTTAAAAGTGACAAAGTCAATGGATTTGTAAAGGATGCTGCAACATTTATTGTCACAGATGATCTGGTTGTCATTCCAAATGCAATGGATTCAAGCTTTGGTATCTTAAAGAAATTTGGAGTAAAAAGCCTGAGTTCTGTACAGGAGATGGCTGTGAATGTCACAAAGAAAAAGGTTATTTTTCGTTTGCATTTCTGCATTGATGGATAGTTGATTGCTTATTATTACTACCTCTATACATGAATCACTTGCCAAATTTTATTTTTCGATACATTTATTACTTAATTCCTCACTATACAATGTGATTTTATATTTTGATTATCCTTTTCTTACAGATACTGGATCTGCTAAAATGTTCTTTATTGTCCAAGTCAACTTTGACGGATTTGTTCTTAGTACAGAAACCATTGCTCAATAACTCAAATTTTTCTCCTATTTTTGAAAAAAGTAGGACTATGACTACTATCCAAATCAAAGTACAAGTAATTGTGAGAAAATCAGATGGGAAGGTATTGTTTGCTCAAGGGGAAGAAGAATTTGTGGACTTCCTTCTTAGTTTTCTCACTCTCCCGTTGGGAGGAGTAGTTCGTATGCTGGGAGGATATTCTTCTATAGGAAGCATTGATGGATTGTACAATAGCATAGTTGGTTTAAATGAAAACAAATATTTGATAGCAAAGGAAGTGAAAAACAGGCTTGTTGATCCTGGCCTTGCCCCACAGTTCAAATTAAGCATGCAGATGTTTCCAATTATTGAACAGACGTCACAATATCATTGTCATTATCAGCGTATAGGTTATACAAATAGCAATTATTTCTATGTAACTAATGGATGTAGGAGTTATAATAAAAATATTGAAACTTGTAAAGTCATGAAGTCATGTAGTGGAAGTCTTAAAGGTTATGCCAAGGGTCCAGCAATGTTCATGGCTACTGATGACTTGGTTGTGGAACGAATGTCACCCACTTCAGGTGTATCTTTACTCAACCGTTTAAAGACACCTCTTAATGATGTGGAGGCAAAGGTTGTCACCATTGGCATCAAGGAGGTAACATGTAGTTTAAAACTATAGCTTCCCTTCTTTATCATGCTTTTTGTGATCAGCTAGACTGCCTAGACTGATTTTCTAGCAGATTATATATGCAGTAGTTACTCATTTTACTATGTTGCATTGCATTGGTGCAGGGTCTTAGCATATTGAAAGCATCTTTAACCTCAAGATCAGCTCTAACATATGGTCTCAGCCACTTGTTATGGTTACCTGAAGCTATGGAGCAGAAATGGTATTGTTAACATTATTTTGTTGTCTATACGAATAGAACAACACATGTAGAGAGGAGTTGCCTCTTAATTGGTACTTTGATTCCTGTGGAAATTAGCCTCATGGCTTCTAGCCGTGAGAATATCTTGCTTTCAACAAAAAAGAAAACATTATCTTGTTGTTGTCGTCGTTAAAATTCTTGTTATTGTATTAAAATTTCTGGGTTTTTTTTTTGTGAATGATTAAAATTTTTCTATTTTATACACCCTCCTTCCCACAATAAGTGTAGCCTTAAAAGAAAATATAAGTGTTGCTTTAGATTTTTAATGTAATATTAATCACTTTTTTTTCTAGTTATACCCCAAATATTTTTCAGAATGTTGTCATTGTTTTTGCATTACTTCCAACAAAAGCGACTAATAATATTAATTTTGTAAAATTGCCACTCTTTTTTAATTTACTAGCTTTGCTTGGTTTGTCTTAAGAAAATTAAGACGACACTTGTTATGGGAAGAATTGAGTACTTAGTTGAGTCCCATGTTAACTATTCTCTACAAATTTATTTGGAAGAGTGTTCGTGTTTTCTTTCATGTTAAGTGGATAACTAACTATTTTGTAAAACATTTTTTATTAATTGAAAAAAGAAGAAAAATAGTCTTTGAGCTAGCTGGATATCTAATATTAAAAGAATATTTTTATATTCCTATAATTGTTTTATTTTTTAGGTCACCATGAAACTAGTAAAATAATTTAAAGAAAAACAAACTTAATCATGTTTGTTATAATTAATAAGTATTTTTAATTTCTAAACAGAACCTTAGTAATAAATACTTAACACTACATGATTGTTTACCAAAAATTACTAATTTTTAATTTTTTTCCAAAAGAAAATTGTTTCATTTTAGTTTTAAAAGTTCACGACAATATTTTATAAATTATATCATTACCTTAACATATTTTTTAGTTATTCTAAACATTTATTGGAAATTAAAGAGAAATAAAAAATATTAAAAAAATAGAGAAGTTATTCAAGAGAAAGAGTATATTAAGAAATTAAATGACAATTTAATCTTTTAAAAAAATTGGTTCAATTTGATCTTTTCGTCTAAATTAGATCAATGATGTTAAAAAAATCGACACGTAGTAGCGATTTTAAACCGCCACAAAGTGCAATGACATTAGCATACCCTTAACACCATGAGTTTGTTTTAGACAGAATGATCAAGTTTAACAAATTTTAAAAATTAGAGAACTAAATTAAACTTAAAAATTAAATTAGACAACCAGGAAACTAATTTAACCAAAAAGAAACGGTGTTAGTATTTTTTTTTATTTTTAAACACTTATTTTACTTTCAATAATGTTTAAAGGGATATAAAATGGGTGAAAAGAGGAATGATAAAGGAGAAAACTAAGAAATTGATAGAAAATAAATGTTATAGAAAGAGGAGAAAAAGCAATAAGGCTAAGATACATTTGTTTATCATTCATTTTATCTTTTAATTTCAATTTGATCCCTGTGTTTAAAAAGTTCCTCTTTGACCTCTTTATTAGACCAAATTGGACTCTTATCCGTAGCATCAAGTTGGTTCTTCCTTTTAGTCTACCACACTAATTTCGTTAATTTAGTGACAAATGAAAAATTATGATAAATGTCACATTGGATGGATGTTTATCACATTAGTCAAAATTAGCATCGTTATTGATTAAAAATTTTGACCAAAGAACCAATTTAATCTAATAAAAAAAGCACTTCATGTTTAGGAACTTGGGGTGCAACAATGAAATTTTGAACAATTTCAAAGATGAAAATTATCGTTGCTGGAATCATATGGACTTATTGCCTAGTCAGTTTTAGTCAAAAGTGACTAGGCCATAAGCCTATAAGATTGAAATTATGAAAGTATACTAACTTTCATCGTCACATATGATTTAGTTTTCATTCCAAATGTAATGATGCAAGCTTATAATCATGTCTTACATAAATGATGGAGTAAAAAGTTTGAATTCAGTAAAGAAAATGACTGTGAATGTGAATGTCACCATTTATAATTTGCAGTTCCACATTGGTTGATAATTGGTTGTTCATTATTACTTGCTTTATACATTTATCACTTGTGAATTTTTAATTTTTAATTCATTGATTAAAATAGCATTTTGTTCACTCGTCTTAATTTTTTGTTTTAATTTGGTCCTTTAAATTAAAAAAAAACTCCACTTTAATTACTTAAAAATTATTTCTATTAGATTAATCTATAACAATAGATAAAGGAGATATCCCTTTTGTTAATCGCTTTTTGGTTACTATATTTTAAAGACAATTATGCCCTTAATTATTAAAAAAATTACACAAATTCATGGAAGTTACACTGTTGTTTTTAAATTATAAATGAATGCCCACTTTTTAAAATCATGTTACAAAATGTTAAATTGATATTACAAACGTAATGCTCACTCTTCTTTTTTGTATCATTTCCCAAACATAGTAATGGAAACATTTTTGCATTCAACTCCCAAATTGTTCTTGTCTCTTCGTTGTTTTATCTTTTCAATTATGCTATACTTTTATCTCCCATTCATATTGTCACCATTTTTTTGTTCTCAACATCCAACCATTCTCATCCATGATGGGTCGCAATTGTATGGTGCAGAAACAATGATGATTCCAAAATTTGCACCCTTTCTTAGTTCCTTTCTTCTACTTGACATCTAAATTATGATTATTTTTCTTTCGCATATGCATGATGTTGCATATGTTTTTCTTTATTTATGTATCGTCTTTTCCTTTTAGAAAATCTTGTTCTATTTGGAATTGGTCAAACTAACTAACAAATGTGAGATTTTTGGAAAGAGATTCATAGAAGATGATGCATGTCAATTCCTTCAAATCCTATGGTTAAAAGCATGGAATCATCATATTTGGGTCAAAGAATGACATCTCGACACGAATGTGTTTGTAGAGATAAATCTTTGGTTTTTCTTTTTCCTTTTTTGTAATTGAATTGAATGATTGTTTTTTATTTATATTTTTATGTCTTTTGTGATATAATTTTTTTTGTCCTTTATAATAACCAGGTAAAAAAAATATATATTAATATTTATTTGGTGCGATTAGAGCCAGGAGCGACGTCGTTAGCTCCATGACTCGACCATGTGGCACGATTAGCGCCAGTTATGGCGCTGTTAGCGCCAGAATGGCCCTGGAGACCCCCTGATTCAAATATATGGCGCGATTAGCACCAGAGATGACGCGATTCGCGCCAAAATGCTCCAGGAAGCTCTTTCTTTCGAATTCTTGGCGCCATTAGCGTGGGGTGTGGCGCCATTAGCGTGGGAACGCAAACTGGGGGCCTATAAAAGGCTATTTTCGCGTTTTGGGAGAGGAAAAATGTTCCTCTTCTTCTTCCTTTGCTTTTCTGCCATTGACAACTTAGAAAAGCTTCATATCTTCTCCATACCTCATCTAAACACTTCCTATCCAACAAGAAAGTTGATTAGAATTCCTTCATGAGCTAGATTTCAGCTTCAATTCTTCGAGAAAACCATCAATCGGAGAGATCCCCGTTCTCTAGGGGACTTTGCAAAACTGAGTTTTGGAAGGGAAAGAAAGCGATTCAAGGACACTAAAGCTTGGAGAAGTGATTCTCCAGCCTTCCTCGACTGTTTAGAGGTAAGAAACTCAAGTTTTACCGATTGATTTCTGAAATGGTTCTTGGGATGAATAGTAACCCAATTGTGTTAGGGTTGGAATTATGCTTGGATTCTTTAGAAAAGTATGTTCAGGAGGTTGTTCTGAGGAATACTGAGCTTTGAATCATGACTATTGATGAAGTTTGATTTTGACTCTTAGATATGTATGAGTAGGAAGAATGTTAGTTAAATGAGGGGTATCATGATATGTATGAGCATATGTGCTTTTACTAAAAGTGTTCAGGAGACCCTATAGAAGGTAATTAAGCCTTGGATTGATTGTTTTGAATGACTTGGTTATTCTTGAGGTATAGAGGGGTTAAGCAACTAAATGCTTTGAACTAGTTTATGCAGAGTCTAGGGAAACCCTAAGATCTTGGTTGGGCCAAGATAGATCCTGTTGAGGGTTTGTGAATTGCCTATAAGGTAGTTAGCTCTAATAACCCTAAGATAGAGAACAGAGAGGTTGTAATGGAAAGGAATAACATTTCCTTTCATTCTAACAATTGAGGACCGTTATTGATTGATTGTTTGTATGTCTTGTGTAGGGCATGATACCGATATTGCTGGTGGTTGTAACCATGAATCCGGGAGAGCCGGTGTAGCGCTGAGAGCAGGTAAGCTCTTTGTTCTTGGGAGCATTTTCCTTGTTTGTGTTCCACCATACTCCAGAGGGAGTGATGGTTATTGTATAAATTGATGCATGTATATTGAAATTGTGTGTTACTATTTTTTATTGAAATCATGTACTTGATATACATGGATTGAGACTATGTGTGTAGATTGATGAGATTTCTCTGGCCAGTAGAATAGAATTGAATATAATATATATATATATATATATATGTCTAAATAAGTCCTGATGAGAAATGTGCCCATATATAGATGGATGTAGCTTCCTCAGGCAAATGGTAGAGAGTCCTGATGAGAAATGTGCCCATATAGATGGATGTAGCTTCCTCAGGAAAGGATAGGAAGTCTTGATGAGAAAAGTGCCCACATAGATTTCCAAAAACTTATGTTTCATAATTTTAGAACTCAAGTTGTCAATTTAGAATTGATTCTTCTTGTATACAAATTACGATAATGTATATTATACCGCAAATCATTCATTAAGGGTATAAAGGATTCCCTTTAAGTAAAAAATAAAGTTTTTGATATCCCGAATTCCTTTTTTCTGGTATCCAATTGAATTGGAATATGGAATATCATAATAATGATAGAAACGGTATGCATTTCGGTAAAATGCGCCTATCCAGGGACGTGTAAAGCAGCGGTAGATCAACATAGGTGTGAACAAGCTAGATTTGCCTCAATTGTTTGTCTCTTGCCTTCCGCCTTATTCAAATTAGCTTCCGCTATTTCAAGAGTTTGCTGTGCTTCTTGTGGATCAATGTCACTACTCTTTTCCGCATCATTTACTAAAACAGTCGATTTCGGAGGGGAAATGAATTTAGGAAGGATCCGATCCCAAGTGACATTGAATCAGTTGGGTAATAATTTCTTTTCCTTTTTTCTTAGTTTCTATCGAAAAAAAAACGCGTAGCAAGTAAGAAAGCCATAAGAGTTCAGAGGTAGTAATAGCGAGTGCTAGAGGTTAGTGAAAAGAAAGATTTTATTTTTTTTTCATATAGATATCCCTTCAACACAACATAAGTCATCGAAAGGATCTCGAAGACCCACCAACGCACCCGGCACGGTGGAGGTCCCGTAGCGCGTCATGAGCACATGTTCTATTTTTTCATAGAAAAAAATTCGCTAAAAAAAAACGCGAAAATATTTTAAGCGTAACTGAGAGGATTTGTTACGTAGAAAAAGAAAGATAGATTCATATTCCCATAGTCTCGAAACAGATTCCCAATTCCATCTCTCGAATAAGAGTATCCGCGGGTAAGACTCCTGCCTGGAGTCACTAAAGAGAGAGTTGCTTACTCATCAGGCACTGATAAATATATATACATACATATATATATATATATATGCCATGTACATGTGATGTGTTAATGTTGTGATGGCTAAATGATGATGAACCCTTGAAACATATGTATATGTGGTAATATGGCTTGAGAACTGTGATGGCTAGTTTGTAATGCCAATTTTGATATTATATGCATGGAAGTGAACCAGGGGGAGGAAAGACCTCCAAGGACCCCGAGTTTACTGAGATTGTTATCTCACCCCTGTTGGGGATTATGTTTTGCAAGTGATACTCAAGGAGTGGCTGATAGGTCCCAGGGCAAAAGGCCCAAGCAGGAATAGTTTATATGAGAACCTTAGGCATAGTGTTGGAGAGCATGTTGGCTCTACTTTTGTTTTATGCCTATGATTTTGTACCCATTGAGGGATATGTACAGTTATGATATATACACTATATATATTATGTAAATTCATCATATATGGTGTACAGTTGATTGTTAATGACGTTTGATGACATCATTTTGTTTACTGCTTCCATTTTAATTATCTGTGATAATTGTTGTGCTTAATGACCATAACTCAATGTTAATGAACCGGATGCATACGGGGCATTACATCCTTACTCATTGAGGCATGTGAAGGACTAAATGTAGGTTTTTCACTTTTGTTTTTTTGAGAATTTGGAAATGGAATTTTAGCCTATACTAAAGAAAAGAAAATGAGTTTCATTGTTTGTTCACTACAAAAAAATGGTTTAGTGATGGATAAATTCTATTGCTAAATCGTAAAAACAGGTAACTAAATTTGTTAGCAACCGAAATAGCGACCGAATAGGATGCGTTGCAAAAACCCTGTCGATGAGCCTTCAACAATCAAACTCCAATTCAGTGACTATTTAGCAACCGAAATGTTCAATGGCAAGTACATAAAATTAGGTGGTTGCATATTTGGATGCTATTTTGCTTGGTACGAAATCCGCGACCGAATTTTCTGTCACTAATGTAATCACTAATAAAGAATCGCTTTAAATATATTATAATAAAATAATATCAGTGGCTAGTTCAGTTGCTAATGTGAGCGAAATGAATTGCATTATTTATGTCGCTAGTTCAATCGCTATGTAATAATTACTTTTAACATCAATTAAATTAAAAATCCATTTCGGTTGCCTTTTAATATTTAATTTTTGAGTGTAAAATAAATTAAAAATACAATTCAATAACTATTTGGCAATGAATTTTAAAATAAAATAAATCAGTTGCAGATTCAGTCGCTAAACAAAAATATGATAATTTTTTTTTGTTTTTTCATGTATTACACATTTAGACCTGCTTAATAATTCTCGACTATAAATATAATTATTAATTAAATTGTATAATCAAAATTATAAATTAAAGTGAACATTCACAATGTATAAATATATCTAATAACAAAGTTCTAATTTAAAGATTGATAAATTGCAAATTCAAAGTTTTCAAAGTATCATAGTCCAACACAAACAAGATAGTTAAACTACATTTCTAACACTGAGTAAACAATTTAATACTAGTCATAGAACCTACTAGTTGAACTGACTTTTGACAAAAGAAAGCATCAAATCTACCATGCATCTACTAATATTCTTATTAAAGTTGAAATTGTGAGTACAAATATTATACCTATTGTAGCGTATATTGAAACAACTACTAAACTCTGGAAAAAAAAAGAAACAATATTGAAGAAAAACAAAAGAATCGATTTTCATGTGATATAAATTATCAGGAAAAGAAATTGACAAGATTAAAATGATAGGAAAATATAAATACGCTATAATTAAAGTAGATAAAGTGCAAAAAACTTAGAGAAGTATAAGTAAAAGTGTAAAGCTTAAATAAATATAATTTTGAGTCCTACCAATTTGTTAATTAAAACTAATTATTTTAAAAAATTTAAAAATTTGCCAAATGAAAACTAATATTGTTTTGTTGTTAATTATTTAACAAACCAATATTTTAATTAAAACTCTCCATTTTTTAATTTTAAAAATCTACTAATATGTTAATTATAACTATACATTTTTAAAATTTTAAAAACCTACATAATATGTTAATTAAGATTTAAAGGCTTGATTTGTATGAACATTTTATTTTAATCATTTGTGTCTCTGTAACCACACAATATTTTTTTTCAACATATACTTTCTTCAAACTAATAACAATACTAAAAGAGATTTTTTTTTTTAATTTTGTTTTATCTTTGTACCTTTAGGGAAAGGAAACCATCAGAACATATAATTTCCTAACATTCCAAAATTGTAAAAAAATATGTGGTGTTGTGTTGGCAAAAGTCTCTATAATCTAAAGAGAGAAATTAGAAGATACAAGGCAAGTTAAAAACATCTTATATTTTATAGACTTTTTAATTGTCTTCTTCTTCTTTATTTTTATTTACTTACTTTATTGTTTCTTCTGAAGTGTTTTTATAGGTAAAAAAGAAAAAAATATAATGATTTTTCAATTATCTCATTCACATGCTGTAAGTTTTTTTTAATTACATTGTTATTATCTTTGTACCTTTAGGGAACAAAAGTCACGAGACGAGAGTATATAATTTTCTAATATTCCAAGAGGTAAAAGATGTATAGTGTTGTGTTGACAAAGAGAAAAATGAGAATCGAACAAATGAGATAGACAAAATAAAAAACATCTTACATTTTATAGACTTTTTAACTATTTTCTTCTTATGTATTATTTTTGTTTCTTTTTAAGTATTTTTATAGGTAAAGAAGAAAAAATCTAATAATTTTTCCCTTATCTCATTCGTACTATAAGTTTTGTAATTGTTTCTCATTATCTTTGTGCCTTAAGGGAACAAAATTCATGAGAAAATATAATTTTCTATTATTCAAGGATGGTGAAAACATGTATGGTGTTGCATTGACAAAGTCTTTGATATAAAGAGAGGATACAAAAGAAATGGGGTAAACAAAGTAAGAAAATCTCTTACATTTTATAGACTTTTTATTTGTCTTCTTATATATGTGTTAATTTTATTTACATTTCCAATTAATTATGCTTTTTATTAATTTCCTTTTGTTTTTTATTGCTCTGATTTCCTTTTTCTCATTTTTGTGTGTAGTTAAGGGATTTGAAGTTTGCATGCAATGAGGCTATAGGAAAGGAAAAAGAAGAAAGAAACATAATTGTGAACAAGATGAGATATATATATATATATATATTTCTATCTTTGATCATGTAATGCTTATAGTATTTAGTCGTACAAATTTATTGTATTAAAATTGAATTTTTGATTTGTATTTGAATGAATTTTTTGCTGAATTTTATATTTGGATCATGAACATCAAATTATGAAGAAAAGACTTAATCCATAGTTAATAATATTAGGAAATAGTTTTATTGAATTTTTGTAAGGTATTTAAGATGACTTTTCCTCTTAAGGGGAGTTTATAAAATGAATTTATGTACGCCATTGAAACATGAATGCTTCGTTACAAAATAAAAACATGAATTTTAATATCTTTAAGCTAACGTGTTCCTATAATGATTTCAACCTAATATCATCCTTTTTTTTCTAAAAATTAAATAAAAAAGATTAATTAATTATTTTCATTGTCCTAGAAATTTCTTATTTATCAAATGCTAGCCAAAAAACAAACATCGTTGTATATTTCTATAATTTGTTAATTTTGGATATAAATGTTTAAAAAATGACAACAAACTAAAAAATACTTGCAAATGGAACATGTTTTGAATGATTTTTATTGTTTTGCAATTACAATTAGAAAAATGTTCGAATAATCTTTACTTTCTACACATATTTTTTTTGTATTTACTTTATATATTCATCCATTTCTCTTATTTTTCTCTTCACCACATATCTTACTTTGAAATATATAAAAAAAAAAATCATTAGAATTGAAGTGTATACATCCTAATAGCAAAGATAATTAAAGATCAAAATAAGCAGAAAAAATTCAACAAGTGACATAATAATGTTACCATTTCAATATTTCATAAATGCATTTATTAAATAGAATGATATTCATATATGTACCACAAATGATTTAGTCAATTGTGTATAGATAGACATGTATTTACAAATATAATTTATTAATTTATCATGTTATCATAACAAACAAATAGACATAAGTAAAATTATGTATACATTACAAAACATATTAAACTAAAATTAATACGCACATCAATTTACATATAATAAGAGATATTATTTCAATATATAAATTTTAGCACAATAAAGTACGACAACACAATAGGAATGGTGATACACAGGCGCGATATCATATGTGTTTCCACTAGTTAAATAGATAAAGGCGATATAGATTGTTGTAACCGCTCATTGGTCTCCACTTTTATTTCTCCTTTTTAACCTCTGTTGATTTGAGGGGGAGTTGCTTGAAGCACAAAGAACATTGATTCAAGAAAGGATTGTTTTGAACTTTCAACATGCCCTTGAAGCATTGAAGAAAAGCTTGTGATCAAATGTAAAAGGAAT
>PYAF01003069.1:120406-138065 GCA_007407185.1 Glycine tomentella
ACCATTGCATTCATATCATTCATAAGTCTGAGAAATATAAATCACAAGGCATTGATAAATTGCTTTAAGTTTTTGAAATAAACTAAGTGTTTTTGGAAAAATAGCATATCACTGGTTTAATCGATTATGACAGGCAAAGAATCGATTATTTTGTTCTTGGTATTTTCTGGAAATTTTTCAAGAACAGTTTAATCGATTACGTTATCGGAATAATCGATTATTTGATCTTAGATCACATATAATCTGCCTTGGTGACAATTTTAATCGATTACCACCAAGCCGTAATCGATTACATAAGCCAAATAGAAAATACCATATCTCTGGTTTAATCGATTACCAATTATTGTAATCGGTTACGTAGTTCAAACATATTTTTCATAATTCCGGGTTTAATCAATTAAGGAAAATTGTAATCGACTATATAGTACATTCATGATTATGCATATTTCGGGTTTAATCGATTATGCGTTGGAATAATTGATTAATTTGTTCGTTATAGTTACCCAGAATCATTATGAAAGGTTTAATCGATTACAGGAGCGTATGTATCGATTACAAATACTAAATAATTGATTACTGGAGCGTTTTTAATCGATTACTGACGGTTAGAAATATCACTATAAATAGAACCCATACTCAGATGTTTTCCTAACTTGAGTAATTCGTATTCTGAGCATTCTAAGGCTTTCTAAACATTCTCTAAGTGATATTTATGGGTTCATTGAGTTCTTGCTTCCATAAAACTCTTATGGGTCTTTAAGGGATGAGTGAAGCAAAATTTTCTCTTTTAAAAGTTTAAGGAAAGTTAAGTTCTGAGTTTGTATTATGTATTCAACCTGGTGAAATCATTATTATGCATATCATTCTTTGGATCATCAGGTGACTTCTTTCCTTATTCTTTGAAGTTGTAATTCTCTTTTGAAGTTTGTTTTGGTTTGTCTATTGTAAATGAGTTTCTTGCTTATAATCTAGAGATAGTGTTTCTCTAGGGGATTTTCTGAGTAGTGTTCTCAGTAGGGTTGTCTCTAAGAATCTAATAGTGTTTTAGATTTCTGAACTTTATCTAGGGTTGATAAAGAGAGGCTTGTAATAATTTGTAAGAACTGAAATTTACAATAGTGGAACTCTACTCTAGTGTTGAGTAGAAGAAAACTGGATGTAGCTTCATAGTGTTTGAAGCGAACCAGTATAATTCTGTGTGTTGTTTTAATTCTGCATATTTGGTTGACTTTATCTTTCTTGTTTGTGAATTCTTGTTGTCTACCAAATTCTTGAAGCATTACATCTCTTGGGTTGAACTTTGGACTGGATAAAGGTTCTTGGTTACAAAAGTGATAAAGATCCAAAAGGGAAAAATTCTGATTTTGATCAATAAATTTTTAAATTACCAAGACTAACCAATTCACCCCCCTCTTGGTTAAGTGTGAAGTGTTCTCATATTTTACAGCCTCAAATGTAACTACCCACCACTTTAAATGTGGAAAATTGCACACTCTTTTTTTAATGCACACTATCTATAAATAATTACACACCTCCTCAAAACTTCCATTCAATTATCGGTGCTTCTAGTTTTCTTCTCTCCTAAGTCACATTTGTGTTCTTTTTTCTTCATATAATTTCAGTGTTGTTACATTTTCCATTCATTTTACAATTTTGATTAAAGACGTTTCTCTCAATGACAATAATTTTTGTATATGTTTTTTTCTCCCATAATCTTTCTCCTCTGGTCTTTCTCATCACTTTATGTGTTTATCCTTATTTTTTTTATTCCAACTCATTCTTAAAAAAATCTTTCTATATTGTATTTCCTTTGTTTGTTACTAATTACTATTTTAATTAATTTAACATACCTTTCATGGGATATGTAGTTGGAAACTGTCATTATCAACAAAAAGACAATTTAAGAAAAAAGGGGAAGAGAGAATATTTTTTCAAAGCCAAGATTAATATGGTTTTCCTATGTTCAATTATTATTTTTATTTTTAGTTGTGTTAATAGGTTTGTTTTTAATTTTTTCATCTGGAGTGTGTCATTCATTGAACAAAATTCAGAAATTGTAATTAGAAATTATTGTAATATATTAATTTTTGAAGTAATGGCACAATAAAAATGCGGATACACAAACACGACAGAGCCTGTTTACGCTAGTAAAATAGTAGAAGAATTCGCTTGGTCTAGACACTTTAAGTAACCAACAAAAATGAGGGACCAAAATTTGAAGGATTTTTTCTTAATAAAGAAACCATTGATGCAAAAATCAAGTTTTTCTCCTCCTGTTGTTAAACTATTCAAATCAAAGGGAAACTAGTTATGAGGAAATCAGATAGGAAGATATTCTTTGCTCAAGGGGAAGAAAATTTTGCACACTTCTGGCCTATTTGTGTCTCTTGGTTTTTTATTTTAAAAATGGTTTTGCAAAATCATTTTATATTGTTCACCAGTTAAATGCTTAAATTCTTGTGGTATTGACTGTTGACATTCTGTTTTCTCTTAAAGTTCAACTTCAACCACATTTCCGAAGCAAGTGTTTTAATTTAAAAACTAAAAACCAAAACCAGGTAAAAATGTTTTCTCATCTTCATTGTTTTTCCTGGCATGTGCATGTAATCCTGATCAATGTAGTGTCTCATAACTCGTGGGTAAGTAGATAATAGATGAGCTGTTAGTTCTGATTTCAGATTGTTGGGCCTTGTGAAGCCCAAGTATACTTTTTTGTTGCCTTTTAAGTGAAACGGTGTGCATAAGGCTTTTATTTAGCTGGAATATAAAAAACACTATTGCACTATATGGCTGATAGCTTTTTGTGCCTTTTCACTTTCTAATTTTACATTCTTTTTTTAAGCACTCTCTAGAAGGCTTCTTTCATCTTCTTGTTTGCTCTTTAACCTAGCTATGCTAGGGTTTGCGATTACTGCACAAATCTTGAGTTTGGTGAGTGAAAACTGAGTGATGATGTTATAGATTCTTGTGATCTGTGTTCTGTGTTCCTATTGGTGTTGTATTGCAGGTTGTGGTTCTTTCTCTCTCGGGTTTGGTCCAATTTGGGTTCTTGAGGCTATTCTCTGTAAGGAACTAGTTGAGAGAAGAGCAGAAAGTTGGGTAATGTCTGTTCTTGACATTGATAAAGAGTAGTTCTCTTTTGTACCCTGTAAATCTTACTTTCTTGCTTACCTGTGTATTTTTAGGCTTTGTTCTTGTTGAAAGTTTAGCTTTGTAATTACTAAGGAATGTTGTTGGAATATTTCCTGTTACTGTAGTGTTAATAAAAGAGTCTACAAGTTCTTTGCCCTTGGATGTAGGTAACAAGGATTTTATTCTAGTTACTGAACCAAGTAAAATCTGTGTGTATTTTCTTTCTCTTTAATTTATGCTTCCGCGTTAATTTTAGTTTGATTTGCACTTAAAATTCTAACAAGTGGTATCAGAGTTTTGGTTGGTTCTTGTGTTCCTGTCTTCTTTGTTTGTTTCAGGCTTTGGTGCTTAGGTCTACCTCAGACCCTAGAACACTCAAGAATGGGTTCAGCCAGAGTGGAGGTGGAGAGGTTTGGCGGGAAAGGAGACTTCAACATGTGGCGCAAGAAGATGAGGGTTGTTCTGGTACATCAAAAGTGCTCTAAATCACTTGGTGGTGAGAAAGATTTACCGTCATCTTTATCTAAAACTGATAAAAATGATATTATCGAAACTACCTATAGTATGTTAATTCTGCATTTGAGTGATAATGTTCTTAGACAAGTTAATGATGAAACTACTACCGCTGGTATTTGGTTAAATTGGAATCTATGTACATGACTAAATCTCTTTCAAACAAAATATATCTAAAAGAAAAATTGTTTGGTTTTAGAATGGAATCTAGTAAATCTTTGGATGATAATTTGGATGAGTTTAAGAGAATAACTATTAGT
Organism: Glycine tomentella; assembly: GCA_007407185.1. Classification (NCBI taxonomy): domain Eukaryota; kingdom Viridiplantae; phylum Streptophyta; class Magnoliopsida; order Fabales; family Fabaceae; genus Glycine; species Glycine tomentella. Next base: position 124,312 of record PYAF01003069.1, read on the forward strand.
CTTGCTAATATTGATGAAAAGATTACTGATGAAAACCAAGTTATTATTCTTCTAAATGCTTTGCCTGATTCCTACAAGGATGTGAAATATGTAATTAAGTATGAAAGAGAGTCTTTGTCATTAGAAGATGTAATAGGAGCCTTAAAGTCTAAAGAACTAGAAATGGTAGTGAATAAGAAGGTCACTGCAGAGGGACTGTTTATTAAAAAGAAGTTTAGTAAAAAGAGTCAGTTTCAAGGAAAAGAAAAAGGAAAGAACAATACTGAAAATAAGTATAAGCCACATGTTAAGGGAAAGGTGACTTGTTGGCTGTGTCATAAGGAAGGACACATTAGGAGAAATTGTCCAGAAAAAGGAAAAGGTCAAAATAATGGGAATATAATAGATTATGCTAATAGACTATTGGTTTTGAGGATAGTGAAGTCCTAGTTGTGTCTAATGCTTCCTGTGAGAGGGAGTGGGTGATGGATTCTGGTAGTACCTATCATATGACACCTGGATTGGTTAATTTGTTTTAGGTCTGTTAATGGTGGAAAGGTAATGATGGGAAATAATCAAACCTGTCAAGTAGAAGGAATTAGAGCTGTTAGGTTTAGGATGAGAGATGGGACTGTTAAGGTTTTCAAGGATGTGAGATGGGTCCCTAACCTTAGGAGAAACCTAATATCTCTAGGAATGTTAGACAAGAGTGGTTACAGTTTTAGCAGTGTTCAAGGAATACTAGAAGTTGTTAAAGGATCCATAGTTCTTATGAAAGGGATGTTAGATAATGGTCTTTATTTTCTAAATGGAGAAGCTTTAGGACCTGGGTCTTGTAGTTTCAGTAGAAAGCCTAGTGACTCTTCTCTTTGGCATAAAAGACCAGGCCACATTAGTAATCAAGGATTACAAGAGTTATATAAACAAGGAATTTTAGGTTTTAAAACATTTTCTCCTATTGATTTCTGTGAAACTTGTTTTGGGAAATCTCACATATTAAAGTTTCAAATAGGAAACTAAAGATATTGTGCAAAATACTGGGCAGGTTAAAGAACCTGGAAATGTCTAGCTGGAGGTGGAGAACACCACTGGTTTTGATGATTCTAAACTGGTTCAGAATCATGATGAAACTAAAGATCAAGTAAACACACTTGATTAGCTTGCTAATGATCAACAATCTAGTGAAGAAAATCAAGAGAACTCCAACCTCAATGATTATCTTCTGACTAGAGATAGAGTTAGGAGGATAATTAGGCATCCTAACAGATTTGCTCATGCTGATATTGCTGTTTTCGCCTTGCAGGTTGCTGAAATGGTTGAACAAGAAGAACCAGCAACTTACAAAGAGGCAATGAACATGAAATCTCAAGAGAGATGGCTGAGAGCAATGGAGGATGAGATTTCCTCATTAAAGAAGAATCTGACTTGGGTTCTTGTGGACACACCCAAGGATAAAAGGATCATTGGATGCAAGTGGGTCTTCAAGCTGAAGTCTGAAGTCTCAAGTTTGGAGAAGGCTAGGTTGGTAGCCAAAGGCTACTCAAAGGTAGAAGGAGTATATTATAATGAAATTTTCTCTCTTGTTGTTAAACATACTTTTATTAGGCTTATTTTATCTATTGTTGCTATTCTTGATTTAGAATTAGAACAACTTGATGTGAAAACTGCTTTTTTGCATGGTAGTCTAGATGAACATATCTATATGGAGCAATCATAAGGCTTTATACAGAAAGGTTCTGATAACAAAGTCTGCTTGCTGAAAATGTCTCTGTATGGTTTAAAACAGGCACCCACGTAGTTTGATGACTTTGTTCTGTCACATGATTTTACTAGATGTAAATATGATCATTGTGTCTATTATAAGAAAGATAATGAAAATAAATACATCTATCTGTTAATCTATGTGGATGATATGCTAATTGGTTCTCATGATATTAAATACATTAACAAATTGAAAGAGATGTTGCTGAAGGAATTTTATATGAAAATCCTTCGTCCTGCTAAGAGAATCTTAGGCATGGATATAATAAGAAATATAAAAGAAAGAACCTTGTCTTTATCTCAAGCTGTGTATGTTAAGAAGGTTGTTAAACTTTTTCTATGCATCTCTGTAAATCTATTAGCTTGCCATTAGCTGCTCATTTTGGTTTGAAATTTGTATATGGTGATTTAAATGAAGATGAATCTGCCTATATGAAAAATGTGTCATATTGTAATGCAGTTGGAAGCCTAATGTATGCAATGATTCGTACTAGACCTGATATTGCATATGTTGTTAGTGTTGTAAGTAGATTCATGAATAATTCTTCAAAAGATCACTGGAATGTTGTGAAATGGATATTGAGATATCTTAATGGCACTTCTGATTTCTATTTGAATTTTACTGGAAACGAATCTAATGATTTTTCTGTGAAAGGCTATTGTGATTCTGACTATGTTGCAGATTTAGACAAAAGAAGGTCCTTATTTTGGTATTGTTTTCACTGTTGGTGGAAATGTTGTTAGCTGGAAGTCAAATCTTCAGCATGTAGTAGCTTTGTCTACTACTGAAGCTGAGTATATGACTCTATCAGAAACTGTAAAAGAGGCACTATGGTTGAAAAGAATACTTTCTGAACTTGGTTTAGGAGATGGAATTTCACAAATTATGTGTGATTCTCAAAGTGTTATTCATTTATCTAAGAATAGTGCTTATCATGAAAGGACCAGACATATTGATGTCAGACTACATTTTATTAGAGACATTTTTGCAGGTGATAAGGTGAAGGTGGAGAAAATATCTACTATGTTCAATCCAGCAGATATTTTGACTAATGTTGTACCTCTTAACAAATTCCAGAATGCCTTGAAATTGTTAAAAGTTCAACAACAATGATTTCTTTCTCTTATCTCTGTTATTTCTGTTTTTAATTGTTTTAGAAATTACTAATGTAGTCTCTTGTTTTATAGGTTCTACTTTGTTTCTTTGTATATGTTTGTGATGTGTCTTTTTGTGTCCTAGTATCTTAGTGTCCTCTGTGTTGGCACTGAACTTGTAGTCTCTTGTCTGTCTTCTATTTGTCCTATGTCTTCTTTTGCTTCAAGGTGGAGTTTGTTGGGCCTTGTGAAGCCCAAATAGACTTTTCTGTTGCCTTTTCAAGTGAAACGTTGTGCATAAGGCTTTTATTTAGTTGGAATATAACAAGAACTATTACACTATATGGCTGATAGCTTTTTGTGCCTTTTCACTTTCTAATTTTACGTTCTTTTTTTTTAGCACTCTTTAGAATTCTTTTTTCATCTTCTTGTTTTCTCTTTAACCTAGCTCTGCTAGGGTTTGCGATTACTGTACAAATCTTGAGTTTGGTGAGTGAAAACTGAGTGATGATGTTATAAATTCTTGTGATTAGTGTTTTGCGTTCCTGTTGGTGTTGTATTGTAGGTTGTGGTTCTTTCTCTCTCGGGTTTGGTCCAGTTTGGGTTCTTGAGGCTATTCTCTGTAAGGAACTAGTTGAGAGAAGAGCGGAAGGTTGGGTAATGTCTGTTCTTGACATTGATAAAGAGTGGTTCTCTTTTGTATCCTATAAATATTATTTTCTTGCTTATCTGTGTATTTTTAGGCTTTGTTCTTGTTGAAAGTTTAGCCTTGTAATTATTGAGGAATGTTGTTGGAATATTTCCTGTTATTGTAGTGTTAATAAAAGAGTCTACAGGTTCTTTGCTCTTGGATGTAGGTAACAAGGATTTTATCCTAGTTACTGGACCAAGTAAAATCTGTGTATTTTCTTTCTCTTTAATTTTTGCTTCCGCGTTAATTACAGTTTAACTGTGCGCTTAAAACTCTAACACAGGTGTTATCTGTTAGGAGATAAGATAACAGATGACACTGCAATATGCATGTGTATGGAGTTGTCCCTTTATAACCTTTATAAGAGAAGAATAAAAGGAGTAAAGAATGACAGTCGTGGTTTTTGAAATTAAAACTATCGGCAAAAAATTAATTTATTGCTTTTTTTAAAAAAGATTACAAATTTGTTACAGTTTTGAAATTTTACGCAAGTATAGCAACCAATCGCGCCCTAGGAAAACGCAATCAAACACGTCCCCGCTAGGCGTGACTGGGGCTGAGTCACGCCCCCACCAGGCGTGACCAATCGCGCCCCACCCAGACATGACCAGTCGCGCCCCACCCAGGCGCGACTCTGCTCCCTGTTGCACCTCCCCCAGGTGTGACTATGCAGTCCCTATAAATACCCCAAATTAGGGTTTTTACCGTTAGTTTTTGACTTTTGCGTCTCTCTAGATTTAATTTTTACTATGCTCTGACTTCTCTCTACATGTTGCTAGTCTTAAATATCTGAATATTTGGTTATTTATACTTTTGTTTGTAGTTGTTGGTCATATATATAAAAATGTCTGCAGATGCTGATTTTGTTCGTATTGTTATATATTATAATGGTAGTAAAATTGAAGGCCGACGTGGTGTTGTTTTCGAAGGTGATAAAAGGCCAACATGTATCAAGCACAACTCAACCATTGACGAATTGCATCATAAAATCATTCAAAAGTTAGGTCTCAAAGGTAATCAATCTATCACTATGGTCACTACAAGAATATGGTGCGATGATAAATATATTAATATGAAAGTAATAGACGACAAAGACGTAGAATTTGTAATAAGAGAATTCTTCAACCAATCAAGGAAAAAATTGTTAGAGTTGTACGTGGATTGTGTTAAAGCAGAGGATGTGGTTTTACCAATAAGGTCAGTTGATTTTAATTATTCACGTAATGCATCCGCATCTGCTACTCCACTTGTTAATTTGTCTATGGAAGATGAAAATGACCCTACTTGGGTTATGGATGATGATATTGACGATGACGATGATGAAAATATCGCAATGGAAGATCGTCTTCTTGCCGAGAATGCTAGTGCTTTGGACAATGATAAGGATGATGGTCGAAGCTCAACTCAAATACAAGTACATTACCCAGTGGTGGGGGAGCCTGAAATCCAACCACAAGAGGATGCAGGGGAGTCTCAATTACCACAACAATGTCAAGGTGTGTTACCAAATAATAGTTACTTACATATATGTCTGGTTTTTGTTTATGTATTTTTTTGTAATAAAAATGGGAAATTGCACATGTAGGAGAGAGTAGTAAAACTTTTTGGGATGAAATCTCACATTACACATACATTGATTGGAATCTTCCGAGTGAATAAGATTCTGGCACTGGTTCAAGTTCAGTTGAGGGTCCATGGATATTAGGGAATAAGTTGTTTATGAAACAGGAATTTGCATCAAAACAAGATGTGCAAAATGGCAATCAGGCGGAACCTCATGAAGGAGCATTAAGAAGATGTTGTGGTTGAAAGTACGTTGACAAAGTTAAGCATGAAATGTCGTGCGCATGACTAGAATTGTCCGTGGAGGGTTAGGGTAATAAAGCCAACGTACGGTGAAAGATGGGTGGTTACCAAATGGGGTGGCAACCACAATTGCTTAAATGTTCACATTTCTCAGGACCACAAACAACTTGATCCTGATGTTATTGTTTCACTCGTACTAGGTATGTTACTAGATGACATGAGAATGATGAGAATTATTGATTTTATCAATATTATTATTAATGTTAATGTGACATTTTTTATTATTAGGGATGATAAAGCATGATCCATCATGTTCAATTGGACTAGTCTAGGAGAGGATAACCCATTCATATGGATACAAAGTTTCCTATAGAAAGATATGGTATGCAAAGCAGAAAGCAATGACAATTATGTATGGTGATTGGGAGGAATCATACACATTTTTGCCGAGGTGGTGTGACTATATACTTCGCTTTTCACTAGGTTCTATTTATCATCTTCAAACAAAAAATTATTATGTGGCTCATAGAATTGTTCATGGAAAATGCGTGTTTCATCGCATTTTTTGGACCTTTAGACAATGTTGCGAGGCTTTCAATTTTTGTAAGCCGATTACTCAAATTGATGACACTCATTTATATGGCAAGTACAAAGGAAAATTGTTGATTGCCACAGCTCAGGATGGAAATAATGAATGTCCGCCACTTGCATTTGCTATTGTTGAGGGTGAGACGTTGGAAGCTTGGGAATACTTTCTAGATAACATTCGTGCGCATGTTACACATAAACAAATATTTGTCTTATTTCTGATTGGCACCAAAGCATATTATCTACAGTTGAGAGGCACCATGGGTGGCAACCACCGTATGCTTATCATGTCTTTTGCCTTCGTCATATTGCGAGCAATTTTAATCAAAAGTTCAAAAATGAAAATTTGAAGAGAGCGGTTATGAATTTAGGTATGGTTAAAAACTTCATCTATTAATTTTGCATGTATAACTAAATTTTAATGTTATTTAATTTGTGTGCAGGTTATACTCCTTCTATTGTTGATTTTGAGATAGCCTTTGCACGTTTTCGTGATGTGAGTCCTGAGGTTGCAAACTGGATTGATAACATCCTCAAGGAAAAGTGGACACGTGCATATGATGTTGAGGGATGAAGGTATGGACATATGACAACAAATTTGGTCGAGTCAGTAAACAGGATTTTAAAGAGTGCAAGAAACATGCCAATAACCGCGTTGGTTAAACACACATATAGCATATTGGTGGAATATTTTGTTTGCAGGGGGCAATCGGCTCTTAATGAATTGCAAGGTCCTTATCCTCATTGCAAAAATGTGGTTGATATGTTGAAGGCCAATGAGACCAATGCTACTGCTCATTATGTTCGTACATGTAATGTTGAACAATCTGTATTTGAGGTTGACGATGGTTATGACAAATCGTATTCGATAAACCTCCCTGAACGATTCTATCAGTGTGAGAAATTTAAGGCATTCAAGTATCCTTGTTATCATGCCGCAAAAACCGCTTTACATGTTCATCGGGCACCGGTACAATATGTGGATGACGTATTCCTTATAACAAACCTGATACAAGCTTACTCATTTCCATGGCAACCAATTGGTAATGAGCAAGAAATTCCACCTAGTGTAGATCCAGTGCTCATACCTCACAGGTCTATGTTGCGTGCAAAGGGTCGTCCAAAGTCAACTAGAATACGCAATGAGATGGATGAAGTTGAAGCTAGTCAAAGTCATATTTGTAAAATATGGGAACACTTCACACTTAACCAAGAGGGGGGTGAATTTGTTAGTCTTGGTAATTTAAAAATTTATTGATCAAAATCAGAGTTTTTCCCTTTTGAATCTTTATCACTTTTGTAACCAAGAGCCTTTATCCAATCCAAAGTTCAACCCAAGAGATGTAATGCTTCAAGAATTTGGTAGATAACAAGAATTCACAAACAATAAAGATAAAGTCAACCAAATATGCAGAATTAAAACAACACACAGAGAATTATACTAGTTCACTTCAAACACTATGAAGCTACATCCAGTTTTCTTCTACTCAACCCTAGAATTAAAACAACACACAGAGAATTATACTAGTTCCATTATTGTAATTTTCAGTTCTTACAAGTTATTACAAGCCTCTCTTTATCAACCCTAGATAAAGTTCAGAAATTTAAAACACTATTAGATTCTTAGAGACAACCCTACTGAGAACACTACTCAGAAAATCCCCTAGAGAAACACTATCTCTAGATTACAAGAAAGAAACTCATTTACAATAGACAAACCAAAACAAACTTCAAAAGAGAATTACAACTTCAAAGAATAAGCAAAGAAGTCACCTGATGATCCAAAGAATGATATGCATAATAATGATTTCACCAGGTAGAATACAGAATACAAACTCAGAACTTAACTTTCCTTAAATTTTTAAAAGAGAAAATCTTGCTCCACTCATCCCTTAAAGACCCATAAGAGTTTTATGGAAGCAAGAACTCAATGAACCCAGAAATATCACTTAGAGAATGTTTAGAAAGCCTTAGAATGCTCAGAATACGAATTACTCAAGTTAGGAAAACAGCTGAGCATGGGTTCTATTTATAGTGATATTTCTAACCGTCAGTAATCGATTAAAAACGCTCTAGTAATCGATTATTTAGCATTTGTAATCGATTACATATGCTCCTGTAATCGATTAAACTGTTCATAATGATTCTGGGTAACTATAACGAACAAATTAATCAATTATTCCAACGCGTAATCGATTAAACCCGAAGTATGCATAATCATGAATGTACTATGTAGTCGATTACAATTTTCCTTAATCGATTAAACCCGGAATTATGAGACATATGTTTGAACTACGTAATCGATTACAATAATTGGTAATCCATTAAACCAGAGATATGATATTTTCTATTTGGCTTATGTAATCGATTACGGCTTGGTGGTAATCGATTAAAATTGTCACCAAGGCAGATTATATGTGATCTAAGATCAAATAATCGATTATTCCGATAACGTAATCGATTAAACTGTTCTTGAAAAATTTCCAAAAAATACCAAGAACAAAATAATCGATTCTTTGTCTGTCATAATCGATTAAACCAGTGATATGCTATTTTTCCGAAAAACACTTACTTTATTTTAAAAACTTAAAGCAATTTATCAATGCCTTGTGATTTATATTTCTTAGACTTATGAATGATATGGATGCAATGGTTGGATCGTCAGAAAACTTCCTTCCTTTTACTTTTGATCACAAGTTTTTCTTCAATGCTTCAAGGGCATGTTGAAAGTTCAAAACAATCCTTTCTTGAATCAATATTCTTTGTGCTTCAAGCAACTCCCCCTCAAATCAACAGTATTAGGTGTGGTATATGCAGATTACCTGGTCATAACCGTCGAAATTGTCCTAGTCGTCCATCTACCTCATGATTTCTTTATGTTGTTGTCAATGTTTTCTTTATGTTGTTATATTTCATAATGAACATTTTAAAATAAACAAAACTTCCAGTGAAACCACTCATCTCAGTTATATTATACACTACGATGAATTTAAAACATGAAAACCCAATCGACATTAACAATTACATAGATAAACATAATCATGGAAACATAATAAAATAACAAAACATACAAACAATCAGAATAAGAGAGACAAACAAAAAGTTGAACATTAAAAAACAAAAACAACGAAACGTGCTAACAACAACAATTGAAACATGAAAATGAGGAAACTAATCATAATTTGGAAGATGTTGTGCAGCGAACATGTTATCTTCCAATAGTTGGATTACTGGTTTGTTAAAAGTAGCTAAAATTTCTATTGGAGAGAAACGCTTCCAGTAATTAGATTATGCTAACACCTTCAATACATCTTCATCGTTTTTCAGTTGTATTATTTCATATTCGACTAAGTTTTCTGAATATTTTGCATGGCCTGATTGTCGGAAGAACAACTGTCTAACAACCTGTGATTCGTGAATTCCATAAGGGGGAACTCCTAGCGGCGCAACTTGCTTGATTATATCCTTGAGTGTTTCGATATTGCATCGGGAAGGAATTTGAAATCTTATTGGATTTGTTCCAATAAAGGAGTAACCCAAAAAATTGCCTTGTCGTGGTATGTTCCACTTGTCGTTGTAATACAACATTGCATCATGAGTAAGAGTGATGGTGGATTGAAGTAGGTTGAGTACACCATCGGGTGTTCTGCTTATGATACATTATAATTCTATAGGACCAACACACAAGAGTTTTTCATGGCACACCAACATTGTGCAAACATCATCATCATTTTTCAGTTGCAGAGAATGAAAAAAATTGTTAACCTGTATTGATAGATGGTTGTCGATAGTAAATTTCATGCACAGATTGGTCATTGGTGAGCAGAAGGGTGTTGTGCATTCTACTCTTGAGTGACTGAAAAAAACACTCATCATGAACTCGCATTGGTATTGGAGTAGGACATTGAAAATAAACACCAGTTTGGTTGTGTATGATTGATCCATTCGGAAAAATGAATGCTAATTTGGAATTAACAATGGTTTGAGAGCTTGTTTCACCTAAGAATGTCATACTATCGAGATTGAATTTTGTTTGTGGAGGTATGTTGTGTGGGATGGTGTGGTTGTGTTAACGGGGTATATATAAGGGTGCAAAGTCCCGTCTGTGTGGGGCGTGACCACTCACGCCTGAATGGGGCGTGACTCAATTCCTGTCATCATAGTGTTGTCAATGTCATTTTACAGTTTCATATGTTGCAGTAGACATGCATTCAGTTAAATTTATTGGCTACAATATAAAGGACCACAAAGTGTTTTAATTACAATCGTCATAGTGTTGTCAATGTCATTTTATAGTTCCACATGGTGTAGCAGGCACGTGTTTTGTCAAATTTATTGGCCACCGCATGATTTTATTTTCAATATGTTAATGTTTTCTTTATCTTGTTATTTGTTCCTTTATGTTTTTACATAGTCCGTAGCAAATAACATATTTCATAACCTAACGACATCCATGACAAATATAGGCGATAAAAAAGGTCCATAATACCATACCTAATACAAAACATAGTCCATAATAATCAACAAATTCAAAATACAAAGTCTACGACTCCGGAGGCCACTGGTAATGACGCGCCTAACGATCAAGCAATCTGCGTCTACCACGTCCACGCTGAAACTGTGGAGCAAGAGTATGTGCTAGAGATGGCACTGGATCTGGTGGTGGAATGGCCTTGACCAACGAGTGTGGATGATAGCCTGATTGCTGAGGTGGTGAAAAATCTATCTGGCTATACATTTTGTCAACAACTATGTCATCCCACGACTGAGGTCCCTGACTACTCGTCCCCGCCTGAGCTCCATGACTACTACTCCCCGAATGATCCCAGCCTGCCGTGAGTGCTGAACTATGCTGATACGCTGTTTGGGTCTGGGTGTCCCAAGATGGCCAATCTGGCTGATAATGTGTATGCGCCTCCAACTAGATAGGCTCGTAAAATGTCGCTTGAACACCATACTCATGACCTATGGAGGGTGTCCTAAAACATCCACTAACATCCGGGTTGGGTGCCTGAATAGGCTCAAGAATTGGTGGAATAGGTCGGCGACGACGTCCTATCACTCGACCCTCTTTCATACCACATATCACGTCGATAAACAACTGTGGCTCCTCCGGAAGCTGGGTCAGGGGTGCCTCTTGACCTGGCTCATCCACTCGAGCGGTCTCTCTGAAAACAAATATCAACCGACCTATTTCCTCATGTACATATCCCAAACTGTGGTGAGGAAATTGTTCAAGCGTGGTCACAAAATACAAATTCTCCAGACCATCCACCTGTAAGTCACAACATATATACATAAAGAAAAATATATGATAATAGTAAATAAATTATTTCCAGTAAATGACTTACACAATGTCCTAATTTGGCAGGCCGCTTCTTGTAACACCCCGTATACATCCGGTGTATTAACAATTGCTTAATCAGATTTGTGCAGTGATTACTCTAATCAATTAATAAAACCATCGGAAGCGTTTTCAAAAAACCATATTTCTTGATTCATTATGTATGGTACATGTCCACAAAGCATAGAATCATGCATACATATTATCATGAGAAAAGTAACAACCAATTCAATGCAAATGCATCATGAATGCAACCATCACTCCTCGGAGTATGGTGGAACACAGGCAGTGGGAAACATTCCCCAAGAGCGAAGAACTTACTTGGCAAAGCCATGCTCTGCAGTTCAACCCCAGAACGGTGGTCTACGCCACTAACACCCTCGATGTCACGCCCTATACAAAGGCACACAAGCATAATCAATAATCAACCCAACCTTACAAGGCTTAAGTACAAAACAACGATTCTCAACCGTTAAAATGAAAGGAAACATCATTCCTTTGCATCTAAACCTCTTAGTCATCTATCTTAAGGTTATTAGAACTAACCACTTTATAGACACTCACAGACCCTCAGCAAGTCTATCCCGGCCTAACCAAGGCACTAGAGTCTCTCCAAGACTCGGTATAAGCCAAATCAAAGAGCTCAATGCTCTAAACAGGCCAAAACTCAAGGATTAACAAAGTGGCTAAAACGGTTACTTCAAAACAATTTCACCGTTTACATAGCTCCCTGAGCACATATAGTACAAGCATCAAGGCTTATGCATGTCCTACAATCACCAATTTAACCAACATTCTTCCAACACATGCATTTCTCAGAGCCAAAAAACCAAAGTCTGTGAAATCAATATTTCAAAGCTAATCCTTCATCACAATAACCTCTTAAGAATACTTTTCCAAAGGACCCAAGCCTAATTCCAGCTCTAACTCAAATGGGTCACTATTCACCTCAAGAACAAATTCACAACTCAAACGACAAAGAAGGCTAGTGGACAACCTTTCCAAGCTTGGGTGTCTGTGAATCGCCTCTTTTCCCCATCAAATTCAAGTTTTGTGAAGTTTCCTAGAGAAAGGGATCTCTCCATTTGAACGTTTTTAGGGAAAAGTGATGATGGATTATAGCTCATAGGGTGATTCCATACAAGTTTCATGTTGAAAGGGAAGTGTTTTGGTCAAAGAATGAGTGATATGGAGCTTCCCAAGCTCAACAATGGTAGAACAGGGCCAGAGGAAGAAGAAAGAGGTTTTTTGCCCTCAAAATCGCGTGAACGACCTTTTATAGTGGCCCTATCAGAGGTCCCGCACTGATGGAGCTACTCTGGCGCTACCGGCGCCACATTCCAGAGAAAATTGGCTTCCTGGAGCACTTCTGGCGCTACTAGCGCCAGCTTCCAGTGCATCTGGCGCTGATGATGCCACTCTGGCGCTACTGGTGCCAGATTCCAGTGAGAAATGGCCTTCTGCTACCATCTCACGCTATTAGCGCCAGACTCCAACTGTCACTAAATTCGTCGCTAATTCTGTCACTAATGCTTTTGCGACAGAATTTTATAAATTAAAACTTTTTTTTTCTTTCTTTCTTTTATTTATTTAGCCTTGGTTATTATACTTCGTGACATAACGCATGTCGGATAGTCTATACCAAGTCATGTACTCATGGTTGGGTGACATAAGATCATGTATTTCAGGAGGCACTTCAACATGTTCAGCTCGCCTATTCCATCTCTATATAAATTTCCTTAGTCTACGAGGCCAATTTTCTTGGGTTTTACCCTGAACGGTATAATCATACACTCCTTTCAATTTCCCAGGCCTGTGAGGTATCAGTTGATCCCACCCAAATTGCCTCATGCATCTATCAGGCTGGGAATACTCAGCAATGTGAAAACAAATAATAGGTGTCCTAGCCATCCGCAAATACTTTGTGTCAGCAGATGCACCCAAGAATTTGTAATCTCCATAATTTGCTAGACCACCTAAAAGATTAAAACATATATACGACTCAATTGCATATTGACAATAGTTTAAATAAATGATATTTGATTCAAAGAACATACCTCATCTCTGCATAAGGTGTCTAGTCTGTCTCGATACCAACTTAGTGTGTTAATTATGAACCAACCTAGAGCATTAAACCTAGTTTCCAGATTCAACATTCAAATGTTAATCGCAGTACACATAAATAAATTGTGATTTTAGTAATACAGAAAAAACATACCTGTGCCCGAAGTACCGGTCCATCTCATGCGAATCAGGCAAAGGGGGAGCGATGGGTGGTAATCTGAGCCACGCCCAAATCTACAGCAAAATAGTGCAACCACCAATGTCTTTTCGATCCAGGCCTATACAATCGCACAACTGTCTAAACAAGTTTGCCAGAACTGCAGACCCCCAACTATATGATCCAATGTCAACAAAACCACCACCAAGTAAGGCGATGTAGCGACATCCTACAACGCTCCCCCCCCCCCCCCCCCCCCCCCCCCCCCC
>PYAF01003069.1:139610-186144 GCA_007407185.1 Glycine tomentella
CCAATAATTTGAAACAAATAACTAAATATATCACTAGAATTTAATAATCACATTATGATAATTTATTTAAAATTATAACTAGGTCACTACCTAATAATATTCTAAGTCAATAATTTGAAACAAATAACTAACTTTATCGCTAGAATTTAATAATAATATTATGATAATTTATTTAAAATTTGAAATAGAAATAATTTTCCAAAATAATCTATGTCACTAACTAATAATATTCTAAGTCAATAATTTGAAACAAATAACTAACTATATCGCTAGAATTTAATAATCATATTATGATAATTTATTTAGAATTTGAAATCAAGCAAATAATTTTCATCAATTCATTAGGTATATCTTACATAGTTATCTCTTTAATCATAACCTAGGTCACTAACTAATAATATTTTAAGCCAACAAACATGTTATAACTAACTAGCTTAGGTATGTATGTCCTTAATCATATCGTAGGTCACCAACTAATAATATTCGAAACAACAAACATGTTACAACTAACTAACTTAACTAGGTATGTCCTTAATCATGACCTAGGTCACTAACTATTTATAATATAACTCACTAACAATTTCATATATCAATGACAATTTTCAAAGACAATAATATAAATATTTCATGTAATATAAAAAACAAATATTTAAACACTTACTTGACTAACAGAGTTTGAGTTTCACTGAACAAAGCTTCAAATTCAAACAGAAAACTAGAGAGAAGTCAGAGCAAAATGTTAGAGAGGGTAAAAGTAAAAAAGTGAAAGGAATTGTGAATTTGGGGTATTTCTAGGGAGGCACAACAGGTAGCACAATCGCGCCTGGGGAGATACAACAGGAAGCAGAGTCGCGTCTGGGTGGAGTGCGACTGGTCGCGCATGGTGGGGGCGCGACTCAGCCCCAGTCGCGCCTAGCAGGGACGTGTTCGATTGCGTTTTTCTGGGACGCATTTGATTGTTATATTTGCATAAATAAGTTCAAAACTACAACAAATTTGTAATTTTTTTTAAAGTAATAAATTAATTTTTTTCCTAAAACTACCCCCTCCATTAAGTTATGTCACCGCGTTGATGTTGAAACTATTATTAGCTGTCAAATAATTCTCTTGATTTTTCATTTCTAGAAAACTGAGAGACTCTTTTTGATAAGCGAAACAAACAGGCGATTATTCTTTTCTTGTACACTTTCCCTCTTTTCTTTCCAAAAACTGACGAAAAGCAATTGTTCTTGGGTCCATAGTTTTATTTTTCTCCATTCCTTCACATTTAAGCAAACTATTGAAAGAAAAGACAAAACAAATCTTCACAAGAAGATCCAACAGTTGAAAGTAAAAAGAAAGTGTATAGAGTCAAATTCATTCGGAAAGTGTAAAACACTAAAAAAATTGATTTTGAAAAATAAAAATAAAAATTTAAATTTATTTTTTTTTGTAAAAAATATGACAAATTAATTATAAATTTATATTTTTCATCTTTTTGCAACACTTTATGCATATTAAAGGACAAAATTTATATTTTTTTATCTCTCAAATATCAAATTTTCACTATAACATATTTTCGGAAACAAATTTAATAATTTATTAAACCAGAACTTTTCGTTCCGTTTATTTTCCTAATGTACGCTAAGAATAATTGTAAATCCTCCTACAAATTCTCATACTGCCCTTATATAAATTGCCCTAAGGTAATAATAATTTATTTTTTATTCAATACTTTTTATTCAAGAATATTGCTAACTAACATTCTAAAAGTGCTAGTTAAGGATTTAAAAAAATATATTTAATGTAATAATTATAAAAAATTGTAAAAAATTATGAAAAATGCAATTTACTATCTTTCAATAAAAAAATTATACATTAAATTTCTTAAAAAGTGTACTAAAGATACTCATTATCATTCTCCTTTATTCAATACTTACTATTCAATATTTACTTTTTCTAATATTTCGTTCTTATTTTCAATAGAGTATATATCTTTGATTGTCAAATTACCAGTCAATTCTTTCAGATGAGTTATATATATATATATATATATATATATAATCAGCAAATAAAAAATAATATATAAAAATGGTACAAGCGGTATCATAACCCTTCTAAGTTCTAACCATAAAAACCCTGACACCCAATATTGCATCAGCAGCTTCACGAAATAGTTTTGGTGAATCAACACTCTTTAAGTAAGTACCATACTTTTCAAACAAAACATATGGTTCCAATATGAATAAATGCCAACTAGAGTTCCAACTACATTGTTCATGAATTTAAAGTGAAAATTGTTTATTGAACAGTGTAACACTCCGTGAATTTAATGGGCCTCCTGAAACAATCGTTTGCTTTTCCTATTCTTGTCACTGTTGAATATAATAAAAAATAAATAAAACACGGTGTTTCCCAAAAGTCTTTTCTTTTCTTAGTCGTTTGGTTTTCTTTAGTCGTCTTCTTATATTGCTTTTCTTAGTCATTTGCTTTACTTTAGTCTTCTTCTTATTGCTTTTCTTACCTGCTCATTCGCCTCACTCATTGTCTCCCAAAATCTCATTTCCACGATCATCGTTTTACTCGTTTCCACGATCGGTATCAGTGCTTCAGGTAATATCCATTTATCTTCTTTATAGTGCTCATGATTTTCGTTTGTCAGAGCTATTTCATCTTTGCATTGATAGACATGCAAACTTATTTGTGTTAATACATTAGTGTTCATCTGAGTAAAAAGCTAACTTATATGAGTTATGTAAGTAGTAATAACCTAGCAAGCTATTCTAATAACTGTGAGAAATGTGCGAAAGACTATTTTGTAAACTCTGATCGTCATTGTTATTGCTGAAAAAAGTAACAACACTCCTTCATGATTTTTAATGCAGCTCAATATAATGATTTTTTTTAATGAAAAATTTTATTTTTTAATTTCCAGTGGTCACTGTTGGCAGGAACCTTGTTTTTACCGAGTGAATTTGCATTTCTCATTTTGCATCCTTGTGTAGTCAATAGAAGTTTTTCGTTTCAGGTTTTAAAATTTTTCCAACTTTGCTGTTGCTACCATGCCCGAGAAAGTTTCGTTGAAACTTATGGAAAATAAAGAGAGCGACAATGTTATATTTGCAGAGGCAGGACAAGACTTTGTGGGTGTTGCTACCATGCCTGGGCAAGTTTCGTTGAAACTTGTGGTAAACAAAGAAACCAACAAAGTGGTATTTGCAGAGGCAGGTAAAGACTTTGTGGATGTTCTCTTGAGCTTCTTAACATTCCCTTTAGGAACCATCGCCAGGCTTGTGCAAAAGGACTCAGATGTCGGTCCAGTTCAAGTTGGTTGTCTAAGCTCACTCTATGAAAGTGTGGCAAATCTTGAAAAAGAGTGTCTGTGTACAGAGGCATGCAAAGAAATGCTATTGTGGCCAAGGAACTCATCAGAAGACTATTGCAGGAGTCTCAAACTTAACATTGATGACACTGAGCCCACAAAGCACTTCATATGTACGAGCAATCTTGATTGCATGGGTGGCCAATTGAGCACTTACCCAAATGGAAGATGTGCCTGTGGGTTTGATATGACCACTGTAGTTTTTGTTGATGACAAAGTCTACAAAGGATTTGTAAATGGCGGTGCTACTTTTATAGTCACAGATGATCTGGTTGTCCTTCCAAACACAATGGATACAGGTCTTAGTTTCTTTCAGAGTTGCGGAGTAAAATGTTTGAGTTCAGTACAGACAATGACATTAACTGTCACCAAGAAAAAGGTTAATAATTCATTGTTCATTACTATTTTTTCAGTACATATACCACATGCAAATTATTTTCTTTTTTAATCTATCTATTAATCAATTCCTAGCTAGCTACTGAATGTGATTTTTATTTGTTGAGTATGTTTTGTGCAGGTACTGGATCTGCTCAAGTGTTCTTTATTGTCCAAGTCAACTTTGACAGATTTGTTCTTGGTAAAGAAACCATTGCTTGAGAACTCAAGTTTTTCTCCTGCTGTTGTTGAAAACAGTAGTACTATCCAAATCAAAGTAAAGCTAGTTATGAGAAAATCAGATGGGAAGATATTGTTTGCTGAAGGAGAAGAAGATTTTGCTGACTTTCTTTTGAGTTTTCTCACTTTACCTCTGGGGGGAGTGGTGCGTATGTTAGGAGGATATTCTTCAATGGGCAGTGTTGATGGGTTGTACAAGAGCATAGCTGATTTAAATGAAAACAAATATTTGATATCAGAGAAAGTGAAGAATAGGCTTGTTGATCCTGGCCTTGCCCCGCAGTTCCAAACAAAAATAGCCAACCAGATGTTACCGATTTGTGAACAGATTTCAGAGTATTATTATCGTGAACCGTTTGATCATTATACAGAATTTATTTCTCGTAATCAATTCTATAAAACTGATTATTATGAATGAGAATTATGAGAAGTTTAATAATTTTAGACGGTTGGTATTAGTGGATCCTAAGTCATCTGAAGGAAGCATTGAAGGTAATGGCTATGCGAAAGGACCGGCAATGTTTATGGCTACTGATGACTTGGTTGTCGCACCTATGTCTCCAATTTCGGGTTTATCTTTTCTCAGCCGTTTAAATATATCTCTTAGTGACTTGAAAGAAAAAGTTGTTGTCATTGGCATTAAGGAGGTATGAAAGTTTTCGGAGCCATAGCTTTACTGCTTTGTCTTGGTTTTGTGTTCATGCTAGTCTGATACTCATTATGCAATGTTGCCATGATGTAGGGTTTTAACATATTGAAAGCATCTTTAACCTCAAGATCAGCCCTAACAAATGGTCTCAGCCACTTGCTTACTGATGTTAAGGAGGAGCAATGATATATCGTCAACGCTGCTCTGTGTTTAAGAGACATCTATCTTGAAGGGAATTTGGTTTGTAATTGTAATGGAAGCTCTCTTTGAAGTAGTTGAATGTGACTCTGTTTATAGAGCACTAGGAATTAAGAATGAATTTCGGACACCTTTCGGTTTTGCTATGGAAATCATATTTAGCTCAAGCCTCAATATGTTCAAAAACTATTTCTTAATTACGTTGTGTTGTGAATGACTTGGTAACTTCATCAAGTCCACGTTTGTTGCTGTTAAAGATTTATCTGTTTTATAATTAGTTGTTTCATGTTTATATTAAATTACTTTGAATTTATCTACTACTGTGTGTGTGTTTTGTTTACTCCTTGATTTGAACTATATTTTTTATCGTGAGTAAATACATCTATTTCTGTGGCTAACTATCGTTTCTGTAAAATAATTTTATTATGTTAAAATATTTAAAAACTATCATGGAATTAATTGGATTCCTGGTCTTAAATGATAATTGTGTACCCTTATGTAATTTTTTCATTAATCAAAGTAAAATTAAAGGGTCTAGTTCAATTAGTTGAATATGACGTGTATGAGTATTGTAAATTTTTTGTTATCATGATCAATTCTCAATTCTTAAAGATAAAAAATTAAGATTTAAATTAATATTTTACTAATATTTTTAAGAAAATTAGTAATATTAGTAAGAAAAACATATATTATACATAGACTTTAATTAATATGATTTTTTTACACAAATATTATTAAATAAGAATTCATTGTATTGTGACATCTATTATGAACTGGATAACTGCAGCAGGTCCTTGGCATTTTATTCAGCAGAAAATTCAGCAAGCAGAAGGGACCAATGATCTTATTTTTTTCAGCTCTAAACCAATTAAATCCACAGCAGCAAGGTACTTTTGCAACCACCCTTTGGTGCATTTAGAATAGTTGGAACAACAAATTAACTTTGGAGAGGTAAAGAGCAACCATCCTCGAAGACATGCAGGAACTCCAAAGATTCTCATCCAGCAATGACTATCTCCGTATCTCGTCCAACCATTCAACTACTCGGCAACCACCCAGCCAAGGTAGTATTACTTGCAACGTTGATGCTTATATATTTGCAAGGGACAATTATTTTGGTGTTGGAATCTGTTTTCGAAACAGTCAAGGAATCTTCATCGCCAAATCATATTACATGCATGGTTATGTTAGACCCCCAAGCAGAAGCCTTATCCCTTCGCCAAGCAATCTCTTCGGCAATGGAACTGGGTCTCCAAAACATCAAGTTTGAGACTGATTGTAAAGTTGTAGCTGATTATTTTTCAAAATCTTCTACTGGTTCGTCAAATTTCAATGTAATACTCTCCAAGTGTGGAACCAATTTATCCTTTATTTCAAACTCAATGATGAGTTTCATTAGGAGACATATACTAGATAAGTATTCGGATAGAACGATAAGACATCTATACGGACACTTGGCATGCAACATACCCTATGAAGTCAAATACCCTTTTCGTCATGTACTTACATATTCTAAATAACACATTTCAGTCCTCAAAAGGTATAAGTGTCGAGTACCATTCGGTGTCGATTATAGTTAATAACCTACTTAATGGTGATGGTTTAGTTAGAAGCATCTAAACAAGGTTAAGAAGCATATTACCTAATTGGTGATCAATACATGCAGGCCTAGAGATCCAAGCCCAATAAGGTCAGTATATAAAGGGAAGAGCCCCCTAATTAAAAATCACTGTTCATTTGATTATTCTGAACCGAACCCTTACTTGAGCGTCAAAGTCTTTTGTAGGTACCCTCCCCCTTTTTGGCTCGTACACACTGAAGATATGGACAAGTTACCAAGAGAAGGACTATTTGGTATAGCAAATAACCCTTCGGCAGAAGAGATAATGTCTGGTCTATTTGTGACAAGAACATTTTGGCGCCCGCCAAGTTATATCCCAACCCCAAGAGATTATGGTAGTAACTAGAACCGGAACGAACACAACAACAAAGGAACAACCAGCGGATTAGCAAAATGAGAGGTTCATGTAGAATATCAAACTGATTTGTCCTCGGTCATGCAAAGACTACAAACTCAGGTCTCAGACATGTATCGTCATCATTCTAAAGAAGTCATTTCCCTTAGGCACAAGAATGCGCATTTATGAGAGTGTAACAGATCATGGCAACCCGAAGTCAAACCACCTAAAGGAGGAAAAGATTAGCCAACGACTTTCGGTCTATGCAAGGCTACTAACCTAAGTGTATGTCAAGACACTTTTCCTTCATTGGTTAGTACTATGGAGAGACAATTACTACAATTCAAAAACTCTTTCGTGTCCGGCATCATGGAAATGACTCTTCCCTCCAACTGGAAAAATTTGACAATTGAGAAGTATGATGGTACTAGTGACCTAGATGAACACCTTGACGTATACATTACTCAAGTAAGCTTGTACACCACGAACAATGCAATCTTTTGTCCAGTATTCCCAATGTCACTGAAGCGATAGGCCCTTCATTGGTTGACTTGCCTACCCCTCTAATTCCGTTGACTTCATTGCTACCTTGGCAACCCGCTTCGGCACACAGTTTGCCACTAGCTGACTCCACCACTTAACCTCTATAGTCCTCGTCAACATCCTATAGGAGAAAAAAGAGCTACCATGAACCTTCATGGAACATTTCAGAAAGATCATGTTGAATATCCGAAACCTGGACCTTGCGGTAGCCATGCACCACTTCTTGATAACAATGTTAAGGCCGAGAGCTTTTGTGAATAGTCTATGCAAAAAACCTACATCTAATTTGGATGTGCTTCAAAGGAAGGCGGCCAAGTACATGCAGATGGAGGAGTTGACTGAGTATAAGAACCAAATATGAGTAGATGTTGCCTTGTTAAGAAGGATAATGATAAACCCAGCTTCAACAAGGTGCAAGACACAGGAGGATGGATCAACCACCCTGAGAACTTCATTATAGTAAACGTCCCTCACCACCAATAGATCTTACATTATGGCCAGGCATTGACTGTTGAAATTTTAGCAATGCCAAAAAGGGCTAATACTCCACTCAAAGCCGACTACTCAAAATGTTGTTAATACCACCATAATCATGGCCACTCAACAAAAGAATGTAGCTTGTTAAAGGACAAGATAAAATACCTCATTAAACTCGGCCATTTGAAAGAGTTCATCCACAAACCATAATCATATAGATCTCATAACCCGTACAAACAAAAGTCAAGCAGAGGGAAGGACCAAGAACTTGCAAGTCACTCAAAGAGGCAGAGAAGCCGAAGCCAATCAAGAGAAAGAGAGGAGAAGCCGCTTGATCAACCAAGACATATCATAAACACCATCACCAGAGGTTTCATCGGTGAAAGAGTAACTGCCTCTACAATTAAAAGACATCTACGACAAGTGTGGTCCATTATCATGATCTCCCCTCATAAAGCACCTAACATGTCTCTTATCACCTTTATGTTGAATGACTTCAGAGAAATCGACCCAATACAAGACGATCCCATGGTTATCAGTGTAGAGATAACCCACTGCATAGTCAAGAAGACCCTTAATGGTCAAGAAAGCTCGACTGATATTTTCTTCTGGAACACTTTCAAGAAGATGGAAATACCCAAATTCGAAATCCTGCCACATGATGACCCACTGTTTGGTTTTGCTGGTGAACAAGTGGGGACGAAGGGGTGTATTTGGCTCTACACTAAATTCTCCATGAAGGGCCAATGCAAAAAGATCTAAAGATACAATATGTGATAGTGCATGCTCATACATCATATAATATACTTCTCAATCGTCCCTCATTGAATGCCTTGGGTGCGATTGTTTCAACCCCTCATCTTGCAATGCAATTTTTTTCGAAAAATGGAATCATCATAATTGTGCACGCGGACCAAAAGTCGTGCACTATGTGGAGATTAGGACGGAAACTGAAAAGGCGTAAGAATTAGCTAGACCTCGATTCGAGAACCAACGATGACAGTCGGGTGAAGCCACTAGAGGAGGCATCCACCTTATAGCTCGATCCTAAGAAGGGCAGGTTACTTAGTTGGGAAGCCAACTCTCTAGGGAAGATCAAAATCGTATCCAACAAACTATCCAGGAGCACACTGATATATTCGCATAGTTCGTGGCCGATATTCCATGAATTGATCCGGATTTTCATTGCCATAAACTATCTATATGCAAAGATGCAAGGCCCATTGCATAAAGGAATAAAAAGATGGGGGAAGAAAGGTGGCAAGCAATATAGCTGGAGGTTGCCAAATTGATGGTTGCTCAGTTCATCAAAGAAATTGACTATATCACTTGGCTTTCTAACATGGTAATGGTCAAGAAGCCAAATGAAAAATGGAGGATGTGTAAAGACTATACTGACCTAAGCTGAGCATGCCCAAAGGAAGCCTAGCCACTCCTTAACATAGACTGACTTGTCGATGGAGCATCTAAGCACAAGCTGTTAAGTTTTCTGGATGCATATTCCAGCTACAATCAGATAAAAATGGACCCCACGAATGAGAAAAAAGATGACATTCAACATTGAATCCACAAATTATTGCTACAAGGTTATGCCATTCGAACTTAAAAATGTTGGAGCCACTTTCCAATGTCTAAAGGATAAGGTGTTCAGTGCTCAGCTTGGACGAAACTTTGAGGTCTCTGTGGATGATATGGTAGTCAAGTCTCATGATTTGGCAACCCACATCATAGACTTGGAAGAAGTTTTCTGTCAACTTAAAAAGTATAACATGAGGTTGAACCCCGAGAAGTGTGTCTTTTGGGTATAAGGGGAAAAGTTTTGGGGTTTAATGTTAACTCATTGTGGTGCATGCTAACCTAGATAAATGTCAAGCCATCATGAAAATGAGAAGTCCTTGAAATGTGAAAAAAGCTAAGAGGCTAGCCGGTAGAATAACATCTTTATCAAGATTTTTTCCCATAATCGCAGAGAAGGCCAAACCAATCGTGAACCTTCACAAGAAAACAAAGAACTTTTTTTGGGACGAAGAATGTGAAGAAACTTTTTGGTAGTTGAAAGAAACATTGGCAACACCACCTGTCTTGTCAAAATTGAACACTAATAAAAGGTAAATCGTCTACCTTTCGATTTCAGGTGAAGCCATAAGTGCAGTACTAGTGCATGAAAAAGGGAGTGAGTTAAGGCCAATATATTTCATGAGTCGAGTGCTTTAGGATCTATAAACAAGGTATCAGGGGATGGATAAAGTAGCTCTTGCGCTCGTCAATTCTTTTCGCCATCTCTGTCAATATTTTTAGAGTCACAGGATCATCGTTCAAATTGATTGTCCTATGCTAAAATATTATGCAAGCCCAAGCTAGCAAGACGAATAATGGCGTGGTCTATTGAACTTTTAGAATATGAAATTACTTACAAGCCAAGAGGAACCATCTGGGCCTAGGTGTTGGTCGATTTCATCAATGAATTCAATCTGCCACAACCAAAATTTGGGTAGAAATGGTGGACGATACATGTAGACGGCTCTTCTAATCGTCATGGGAGTGGAGCTAGAGTTATTTTAGAACGACCGAATGACATAATCCCAACACAATCTTCATGCTTTGGGTTTAAAGCTACATGCAATTAGTCCAAATATAAAGCTTTCTTGGCAGGGATAAGGCTGACTAGAGAAGTCGGTGCTCAAAGATTCAGATGCTGAAGTGATTCCAAGGTCATCGCAGAGCATATAAACAAAGTCTTTCAAGTCTGAGATCCTCAATTGTTGAAGTACTATTATGCATTTGCGAAACTCAAAGAAGAAGTCAAGGAAGTTCAAGTAACCCACCTAAGTCGAGAGATCAATGACAAATCCGATAAGTTGCAAGTTGAAGAATGCTTACAAGTTGAAAAAGAAAACTCTTCGAGGTGGAAGAAAGAGATTATTGAATACCTGAATCATAAGACAATTCCAACAACATATAGGGAGAAATCCAAGAAACTAAGAACATTACTTATTAGATTCCAAATTCTTATAATGAGGGTTCGAAAAATGTTTGATATAAATCTCTTATACTATTCAACACTTAGAAAGAAGGAAAAAAAAAAAAAAGAGAAAAATATAGATATATGATGTAACAGGAAGAGAGAAAAATAAAAAAAAATATTGATGAAATACTTAAAATAAAAGATAATTTGTGAAACTTTATTCTTTGGATTAATACTAATAATTCAATTGTATAAAATTAATTTGTAAAGTAAAAATTGATTTTATTTATTTAATATATTTTGACAGTATACGATAATTATGATAATATATTATAATTTGAGTTAAGACTTAGTTTAACTTTACAACTGCTTCGTATAGAGGATGATTGTTTCCTAATTATGTATTATATTTTGATATTAGCTAGTAGTACACTAGTACGTACTATTTTATTATTTGTATAAAGTTAAAAATCAACCGGTCCCATTATTTCCATCAAACTCTTTTTTTATTTAATTTTTCAACCAATAATTACAATTATAAAATTTCAAATTTCGCGTACATTGTTTTGCTATTAAATTAAATATAGTGTTTCTTTGCTCTCTTCAAATTTTTAGCTTTTTTTTTTAAATATTTTTATGCATATGAATTTCATTTTTGTTATGCAGTATAGTTGAAACTTTTGGGAACCCGCATGTCTATTCAACTTTTTCATGGATTAAACAAAATCCATTTTTAAAGCTAGTTTTTTTTTTTTATAGTTCTTAATTACTTTGACATTTTCTTTTTGGAATTGGCTACTCTATATCTAAAGTAAGAAGGTGCACTTTAGAGGTTAAAGTACACTTGCATCGGTTGATTGGAAATCTAATGGTTGAAAATTGTAACAAAATCATTATCTTAAATTAATTGTTGATTTTCTAATTATAATTATAGTTAATTATTATCGAATTTTATTCTCAAAAGTGCAATCTCTCTAAACAAAATCCTGAATTCATGTCTCCACACGCCTAAGCTGGATTGGTGGCATGGTCAACTCTCTTCTCTTTCGTCAATGACTATAAACAACATCAGAACTTTGCAGTTTAGTACAAACTTTTTACACCAATTTGAAAATTAACAAATCACAATCCTTTTTGAATTTAATTTGTAAAAGAAAACTTATCCATCAACTGTGGTTCCTAATCATTCTTATAGAATTTCGTTAATTTATTCTCCATTTTCCATAATACTAACATAATGCAATGCGTCTACTTCAGGCTAGTCCTTTCAATTAAAAAAAATATAGAATTTAACAGTTTTTTCAAAACGAGCAATAGTAGTACATTCTCACCATTTTGCCCGAAATTTCAAGTCTTGACCTAGCAAATTATTTGGTTTAGCTTTTAATAATTAGAGTGAAATAAAGTGATTTAAGTTCTTTTACATGAGAAATAATGATTAAAGTCGTTTAATTGATAAATATAATGGTTAAAATAATTTTAAATATTGAAAAATCTTTAACATTGTATTAAGAATAATCTTGGTAGACCAATCACCCAACATTTCTACAAAAATCTACACCAATTATCATTTTTCACATTCAAGGGTTTGTTTTTATTGTTCTTGCATCTTGCTCTATTTCCCTATCCTTTGTTATTGTTGAAGTTTATATTTCTACATTATTACTCTAAAAAATATTTTAGTTTTAGTCATTCTTGTTTAAAATTTGATATTTCAAAGTCTTTATGAACTTGACACTCAATCTTACTGTTAAGTATTACTATGACAAATCAGTATATTTACCAATAAGTTAACAATATGAAATTTTATAGATTACTAGAGTATTTAGTGTATATTTCGTTGTAATCAAAAGACACGAAATATTTAATTTGGTCAAACTAACTTATAAGCTAATAGAGTCATATATTATAGCCTAATATGTTTTAGTTTAAATTTATTTTAGTCCCTAAAATTTAAAGGTTTACCATTTTCAGTCCCTCAAACTAAAACTTGTATTTATTTAATTAGTTTGAAATGTTCATTTTAGTTCATCTTGAAATATTTTTTTCATAAATTATACATTCAAACCATCAAAAATCAGTCAATAAAGACAAAAAAAACATATTGTAAACTTGAGGGACTAAATAAAAAAAATTTAATTTGAGAGACTAAAATAGAAAGACTCCAAGTTTAAGGGACCAAAATCATGTTTATTAAACCATTTATATTCACTCTTTTTTCTTAACTATTTGACATTTAATTAATGTGTGTTAGTCGTATTTTTCTCATTTTTAGCACCAAAAAAATGAGTTTATCTTATTAATTTATATATTTATTGTTTATTGACTACAACAATTATATTGTAATTAAGAGTATTTAAGTTAAAAATAATTAATATAAGTGACAGTTTGAGAGAAGTCTTACATAAAAGGATAAATATTTTTCAAAAAGGTCATGTATATAGAGATAGAGGTAATTAATAGTAAATTTTTATATAGGCACATAGGTAATCGTAATAGTAGGTTAGAATAAGAACTCTTTTTTTTTATATAAACTTAAATTTATTAAAAATTATTAATGTTAATGAATTTCTAAATTAAAAGAAAGAGCAATTTGCACCCTTCTTTTTTCTCTTCACACTGTAGAGCTAATAAATATCTATACTTGATATATGCATGGTAAGTACAACTATCAAGGATAATGCCTATAACCATATTTACTCGGTTTACTACGTTCTGGTATGTGGTAAAAAGGTTGGACACATAGTACACGACTTCACACATAGTCGGTACGCTTTGATACACTATTTAAATTACAATATATTCTAATATACAAATTAATATCTAAAAATTGTTTTTTAAAAATATAAATTATTAAAAGTTTAATACTATTAAGTACAGTAGTATTAACTAATTAAACCAATTTTCTTAATTAATTAGAAGTTTTATATAGAGAGACGACGGTGGTAGTGTAAAATCAATTTCTCAACTACTCGTGAATACCAAAGCCGCACAAACCTTGATTCTTAGTTACTGGTTTTGATTTTTTTTACTTTCTCATTGGTTGGACTGTTGACCTTCCGTGCATTCCTGTAAAGAGCTATAATTGATGCTACCAAGCTACTATTAATGAAAAGAATTCAAACGCCCCTATTTCTGCATTGAAATTTAAAAACCAATAAATAATCTAACTTATCAAGAGTACCATTCTCCACTTATCAAAGAAATGAAAAGGTACAATTTTCATGGAACAAGTAAATAGAATAGTCTCATTAGGCAGATTCCTTGTATAAAGTATATTGCGCATCCTTATAAACATTTCCTAGACTAGTAATCTATACAAGAACTTTGCTTCTTATTTTCTAGTGCTTCCAAGTTGAGACAATGGCTGCAACTCAAACAGTGGAGAAGGTTTCATTGAAACTTCTAGTAAACAAAGAGACCAACAAAGTCATCTTGGCAGAGGCAGGGAAGGACTTTGTGGACGTTCTATTTAGCTTCTTAACATTACAAGACTTGTATGGAAGAAGTCAGAAATTATGGAGCCACTTCGAATTGGCTGCATAAGTTCACTGTATGAAAGTGTGGCAAAAAATCTTGACAAAGTGTACTCTTCTAAGAAACTGCTATTGAGGCCAAGGAACTCATCGGAACAATATTACATTGATGACACTGAGCCTAATCTGTTCAACACTTCTTTTGCCAATTTTGATTCCTCGAAAATTGATGACACTATTAGCAAAGGATTTGTCAAGGGTTCCGAGACTTTTATCATCACTGACGATCTGATTGTCGTGCCGACATCATTGGGTACAACCTTTGATATACTCCTGAATTTTTGTGGAATAAAAACCATGTCCTCCGTACAGAAAGTTACTGTGAGTGTCACTAAGGAAAAGGTTTTTCAATTTACAGTTCTGCTACTTTAGTTCTTAATTTTTATCTTTCAATTAATTTATTCCATGCTTCATCATGCATTCATTTTTTAATAATTGGTCATGTTATATAGGTACTGGATCTGCTAAAGTGTTCCGTGCTCTCCAATTCCACTCTGACGGACCTGTTCCTTAAAAAGAAACCGTTCCTCAAGCCGCGGTCATGTTTTTCTCCTTGTGGGGTTGAAAACAATAGTAGCATGAGTATCAAAACTGATGTGAAGCTAGTTACGAGAAAATCAAATGGCAAGGTTTTGTTTGCTCAAGCTGGACTTGAATTTGCGGAGTTCATTTTAAGTTTCTTAACCTTACCTTTGGGAAGAGTAACACATATGTTAGGAGGAAAATTTTCTCTAGGATGTGTTGATGGGTTGTATAAGAGCATAGTTGATTTAGATGAAAACAAATATTTTATGTCAGAGGAAGTCAAAAAGAGGCTTGCTAATGCTGATGTTGCCCGGCAGTTCACATCAAGTAAGAAAATATTGCTACCAATTTTTTCATGTTAGCGAAAGTGTTGTTTGCATTTTTTATATAATACTAACTTGGACCTGGTTTATCTTATGTCAATTATCTACAGGAATTAGTCCTTTTGGTTGTGTCCCGGCCCCAATCTTCAACATTACAGATGAATTGGTTGTTGTACCAGTGTCTAAAATTTCAACTGTATCTTTATTAATCACTTTAGAAATTCCTCTCAGTGACTTGAAGGAGAAGATTGTCACCATTGGTGCCAAGGAGGTGAGAAAGAGTCTCAAACCTACACCTATATATACTGCTATCTTATGGTTTTATGTGTTTGGAACTTATGCAATGCTAGACTGATATCATCAAGGTTTTGTAGTAGTTACTTGTTAATTTTATTCAATATGGTTGCCATTGTGCAGGGTCTTAGCATATTGAAAGCATCTCTAACTTCAAGATCTGCTTTAACAAATGGTCTTGCTCACTTGTTAACCAAAGCTGATTCGGAGAAATGATACTAGCTAGTGTGTTTATGAGTGTAGCATATTTGGACAACTGTACTAAATTTACTAATGACTATTTCATTATGGTTGTCTTTTAAATTCTAGAGCATTGTTGCCTTATGATCTTTCAATTTTACATGGTTTTGAGTTTACCGATGATAAGGCATGTCATCAAATCAAATAACCTTTTTCATTTGTGGTTTCATTTACTTAACTTGCTTTTCCCCCAACTGAGTTTTTACTCTTTCGACTGTGTTTATCACATACCATGGGAACATTTAGTCTTCCAAATCATCACTAGTACGGCCTGTGTTCATTTGGAATTGGATAACCCTGAAAATTTCAATTTAATGTATACAGTAACTTGAGAGCTTGAAACTGAAGATAGCTAGATGTATTGTTTAGGTGATCCATTTATAAGAAACAGGTGTCCCTTCACTAGGAATGCACACTACTTATGGGATTCCAAATTCTTATAATGAGGGTTCGAAAAATGTTTGATGGAAATCTCTTATACTATTCAACCCTTATAGAAAGAAAGAAAGAAAAAAGAAAAATATACATATATGATGTGATAAAAAGAAAAAAAAAAGTAAAAAATATTAATAAAATACTTAAAATAAAAGATTTGTGGCACATTATTCTTTGAATTAAGGCTTATAATTCAATTATATAAAATTGATTTATAAAGTAAAAATGAATCCTATTTATTTTGACAGTATACAATATATTATGATACTATCTTATAATTTGAGTTAAGATTTAATTTAATTTTATAATTACCTTATAGGACGATGATTGTTTCCTAATTATGTATTTTATTTTGATATTAACTCAAATGAAGCGAGACTTAAGTTTTTTCAATGCTAATATAGTACTGCACGTGTTTGTCAAGAATGAAAAATGCTAAATAGTAGCTAGTAGTACACTAGTACGTACTATTTTATTATTTGTATAAAGTTAAAAATCAACGGTCCCGTTATTTCCATCAAACTCTTTTTTTATTTAATTTTTAAACCAATAAAAAAAGAAAAAATGCTTAATAGTACGAATGATATTTTGTACTATAAATACAACTGATGTGTACTTTTTTTTATATTTTTTTCAAATGTAACTATTCTTTTTATTTTGTGCTTTGACGTATATAAGGGAGGCAGTCAGGGGCTTCAGCCCCCCTCCCCCTTCCTAGTATATGTGTAATATTATTTTAAAAAAATATTATTAATGATATATATTAATAATAATAATAAATATACTACTTTCAATAAAAAATTAAATAACATATACTAATTAATAATGTATATATTATTTCACGTAAAAATAAAATTATTTACTAATTAATAAATTTGATAATTAATATACGTTACCACTATTATATATTAATCTTTTTAATACTATAAAATATTAATTTTTCAATAATATATTACCACTAATTATAATCTAATCTAAAGTGATATATACTAATTAATAAATCTAATAAAAATGATATTTTTTTATGAATTTCCATCAATTATTACTATCTATGCTAATTACACTTAATGTATTATTATACATCTCATTTATCTATCTATATATTTAATTATTAACATTAATTATTATTAACAAACATCATATTTTATACATATTTATATATATTATATATAAATATTATGAAATTTGATGTGTTTATTTCTTGTTTTTTATTGTCAAATTGGTTTTATTGTTGTGCTTGAGATTATAAAAAGTCTTTCAAAACTTGAAAAAATGTATGAGTTATAAACATATGTTTTTTTTCTTGTATCATTTGAAATAAAAATATTAATTTTATTTGTATAACTAATTAATAGTTTTATAAAACGTATTATTTATTAAAATTTTATTGGTTAGAAGTTAGATATTTAAATAATTAAGTAAGAAAAAAATCCAGCTCCCCTTTGATGGTTTTTGGATCCGTGCCTGTCAGTTGCGGTCCAATGAAGTAATATTTTAAGCCTTTAACTGGGCATTAGTGCAAAGCAATAGTTTTCTCTTCTTTTTCTTTTTCTTCTTTCTGATCATACCTTAGGTTCTAATGTCTTGTAGCATTCTAAAATTTTCAAAAGGCAGAAAATTTTGCAAGCGTTTCCAATGGCAGTTCCACCGAACAAAAAGTTTAGCCGTTTAGGATTTGTTATGATATTGTTTCATTAGGTTTGGTGGACGATAGGATGTTATCACAATTAACGGGCCGGGATATAAATCAAAAGTTTATTCGTATATTTTTCTTTTAAGATTTTAGTTTATTATTTTTATGAGAAATAATTATATGGTTATAAGAAGTTGTGATCTGTTGAGATATATATATATATATATATATATATATAAATCATAAGTATTTTTAAAAAAATTTCTAATAGAAATATAAAAAAAATTTCAATAGAAAAACTTTCATAAACACTTTTAACTTTATATCCAAATACATTCTTAATAATGTTTAGTATACTGGTAAAGGGGAAAAAAAAAAGAGAATGAGAAGTTGGGGTTTGATTTTTTTTCACTTACAAAAAAAAAATTAATAATTCATAGTTGTAAATAAAAAAATTACACAGTTACATATGTCGTGCCTTTCATACTTAAATTTTTCATGCTATATACCACTATTCTAAAAAAAAGATATGGTTGTTTTGTTCTCTCTGTCTTTATAACTTTTTGCATTTGCATTGCTCTTTTTGAATCAGGTGTTAATTGCCGTCACACTTAGCTAAATATATGGTTAATTATACTTGTTGTTTTATCTAAATCATCACAAAAAGACTAATATACACCCAAAATTTTTGCATACTAGTTACACACACACATACATACATATATATATATATATATATATATATATATATATATATGTATGTATGTTAACATTGCGTCAATCAGTGGATATACTAATTAATATTTTAGTAAGCAGGAGACGATAGTGACTTGCGTTCAGCACATTTTTTA
The DNA here is from genome assembly GCA_007407185.1 of Glycine tomentella. Lineage (NCBI taxonomy): Eukaryota > Viridiplantae > Streptophyta > Magnoliopsida > Fabales > Fabaceae > Glycine > Glycine tomentella. The sequence continues at coordinate 158,214 of PYAF01003069.1, forward strand.
ACTTATCATGTTGCAACTTTCTATTCACCAAAAGAAAAATGTCGTTACTTTCTGACTTCAATATTAGGCATCCACGTGGTTTTTCTCTAGTGTGTAAATTGTAGAAGAGTCGTGGAATTCTTAGTTTCTACAACACTATACATATAAACACGACGACAATTGACAAAGATTCTCAAATCAGAGCTCACTTCGTGTTCCACAAGATCCTCCGGATTCAGGGACAACAACATGCTGATCCTCAGCAAAACGACAACTGTTTTTCTAAGTGGCTTCCAGGTGTCGTTGTCGTCTCCTTTGTTCTCTTCTGTGGTGATTTTTGCCGTTAAGCCTTATTAGGAATGTAATGAATCGGGTTAAGATGGGTATTTAAAATTTATGCTTGACTTATATGATGTTAAAGAGGTTACTCAAATTTTATTTATTTATTTATTTAAAAGAGAGAAATTTAAAGCTTAAATTTGGTATGATTAAAAAATTTAAAATATAGACTTGGTTTACTAACTTTCTTATTTTTTGCTTTGGTTAAATACATAATTTAGCCCCTATATATATTGCAGATTCTCAAATTAATTAGTCCATATATATAAAACCTTATTAAATAAGTTCCTCTCACATTATCTCTAATTAACAGTCCTTGTAGGGGGAGTTTTGATTATATGTGTTTGTGGGAGAGGTTGCGAATGATAACGGTTGACCTTGTTTTTTGGTGAGGCAGGAAGCTAATTAAATTTGGAGGATTTTCTGTTCAGATACTGGTATAGAATTGGTTGGCTGGTTACAATATTTACTGGTATTTCATAACCATGTTAATATCTTGTAACAAGTGGTGGTGACTTTTATGCAAATGGGATTTGGGCACCCTATATATTAATACACATTCCTTCTTATCTTAAATATAAATAATAAAAGTCATTTGATTTTTATCTTAAATATAAACAAATATTAATTAATAATTAATATGTTAACTTTTGTTAGTCAGAAAACTTAATCCACAAATTATTCATTTTTTCTATTTTGATCATAAGTTAATTTTATATCTCCTTTCAGTTTTCGTTATTCTTTTTTACCTCATAGTCTTCACCTCCACCTGCTTTGTCTTCGGGGTTTACCCCCACTCCCCAACCTCTCCATGACTCCATCACTTACATTACATCTCTCCCGACGACTCCGTTACCTGCCATATCTTTATTCCGCCACCTCCGGTGCGCAACATATTTTATTAATAATAATAATAATGTAGTAAATATAATATAATTCATAATATTTTATTTTAGTTAATAATTAAACGTAGGAACTAAAATAAATTGAATTTAAGTGATTAATTAATCTACAAAAATTAAAAAAAGTGAATTAACAATATAAAATATTAAAGTTTATATTCACTAAAAAACTTCGAGTTAATACTATAGTCAACAGAAGAAAAAAAATATTGACTAAATAACTTCGATAAATTGTGATTTATATATTGTTCCAAATGCATATACATGTTAATAGTTCATGCACTAATTGTAGAAATAAATAAAACAATAAGGGGGTTGAACTGTGTTTTCAGAAAATTTAAATTTTTTCTTAAGATTATAAAACAAGTTTATCGTCTATGAATATAAAAGATTAGAATATGAGAAAAATGGTTTTCTTTACAAGACAGATCATGACTTGATAACATGTAGATTCAATTTTTATTATTTGTATTTAATCAAAATAATTAAGAATCTCAATTAGTTAAAATATAAATATCTTTTAACTTAATACTAATAAGTTTGATTTTAAATTTTAAATCGTAATCATATATCATTAAGATAATTATCTTAAAATTCAATAAATATATATCATATATAATGACATATGATTAGATAATTGGGTAAAACTTATTTTTTATTTTATTTTCAATTTTTTTTAATTGGATGGGCTATCATTTATAAAGACCCTAGAGATGTTAATAGTTTATGCACTAATTGTAGAAATAAATAAAACAATAAGGGAGGTTGAAAATTGTGTTTTTAGAAAATTTAAAATTTTTCTTAAGATTGTAAAACAAGTTTATTCTATTGAATATAAGAGATTAGAATATGAGAAAACAAAATTGTTTTCTTTAGAAAATCTAAAAACAAATTTAAAACTCTTTGTCGGTCAAAAATATCTATATCAGTTTGTCTCAGGAGACAGACCATGACCTAATAACATGTAGACGCAACTTTTATCATTTGTATTTATTTATATTTAATCAAAATAATTAAGAATCTCAATTAGTTAAGATATAAATATCTTTTGACTTAATACTAATAAGTTTGATTTTAAATTTTAAATTGTAATCATATATCATTTATTTGAATTATTTTAAGATAATTATTTTAAAAGTTAAGAAACTATATAACAAGATATGATTGGATAACTATCTTTTTATTCTATTTTCAAATTTTTTTAATTGGATGGGCTATCATTTATAAAGACCCTAGAGATGTTTCAGCTGGGTGTGGGTAGGGTTAGCCAAGTGTATGTTAGTGATTGGCCATAGCCTCACGGATTTTATGTCATTCCAAAGAGAGAATCCGTGATTGCATTGTACAACTCTCTATACGTGTTATGTTAGCCGCGTAACTGGGAACTGTGAACCTCAAACTCTTAACTACTTCCGTTTACTAGACAGAAAAACAACCTATCTCTCTTCTTCACTTGTTCACTTGTTCAATTCATCATCCTTTCCATCAATGGATCCCACTCGAGCTTTTGTAAGGAGTGTCAAGCGCGTTGTCGTCAAGGTCTCTATCTCTTTTAATCGCATCACATCAACAAGTACTCTGTTTCGTATACAGGAAACAGAGGATACCTAGAAAACAATTCTTCATGTTTTTAACCTGATGTCACGCCTGCATGGGAGGGGTGGCTCTAAATTTTATATTTTTATTGATATATTTCATTGATGAAATAGGAAAAATGAGATCTATTAGAAATTCTCACTTTTATTGAATTTTTTTCTTTTGTTTTGGACATTTTACATGTGTGTTATTAATCAATGACTCCTGCTAATCAGTATCCTGATACAGTGGTTTTTTCTTTTTCTAAGATAACTTTGGGATTGCATTAGAAATCGCAATAAATGTAGTGTGACATTTTTTTAATACTTTTTGTTATATTTTTTATTTGTTATTGGGGTCTCAGGAGGACACTCGTTAGCATTTTCTTTGACTATTTTTTATTTCTTGACCTGAGGGCGTGGACACTGTTTAACAATTTCCTTGATTAATTAGTGTATTATAGTGAAACTATTTTTTTTTCTCCTATCGTTCTTTAATTAGCCTTTTGTTTGTTGTCTCATACTTTGAAGGTTGGAACAGCTGTGGTTACTCGTAGTGATGGAAGATTAGCATTGGGAAGACTTGGAGCTCTCTGTGAACAGGTGTATAAGCATTATGCACTGTCGAACCAGAATAGCATTTATATCACTTAGAATTTAATTTTTATGCATTTACTACATTGTCATCTTATAAGAAATCTCGATTTTTTAATTAGTTAATACAAAAGTTAACAATTGTAAAAGAAATTGGTGTATTTAAATTAAATTCATATAAGAACACCTCTAAATATAACAATTAACATTCATCTATTCATATAATGAACTCAAACTCGTATCTGATTAGCATATAAACAAAATAGCATATCCAAATCCAGCAAAACCCAATATTTTATTCTAATGTTTTTATTCCCCTGTATTTATACATAAAAAATATTACACGAATAAAGGAAGAGGGTGGATAGATGGACTAACAAATTTTTCTGTGTTTGGAGTTCTTCAATGATCCTGTAGCTTTTGTTGTAACTGAAAGCTATGTTCCCTGCAGCTTAAAGAGCTAAATAACAACGATTATGAAGTTATATTGGTGACTTCAGGAGCAGTTGGTCTTGGCCGGCAAAGACTAAGATATCGAAGATTGGTCAATAGCAGGTTTTTGTAATTTCTCTTTAGTTGTAGCAAATACATAATTTGTACAAATTTCAGTTACATCAATTTGTAAAATTTGGTAAATGCTAAGTATTTGGTGATGCTCCTAAAAAATACTGAGTTTTTCATGCAATTTTTTTTTTTCTGGTGAATATTTTTCATGCAATATAAAACTAAAGAAAGAAAAAAAAAATATCAGACTTAATAATTGATTTATGTTATTGTATCAAACAGAATAGAAAAGTTGTGGTACATAAAATCATTCAGTTTGAAGAAGTAATTCAACTTTTTCGTTCCCCACTCGGAGCATGCTTCCTTTTGTCGTTTTGTTCTTTTTGAAATGTTAAATGAGCATCAATATGTGTTTGTGCAAACTGTTAAGCGGTATAGCATTGAGATGGAACTTGTGCAAACTTTTTCATGTTTCTATCAATATAAGACTGGTAGAATTTTAAGAGACAGAGGAGGAAAAGATGAGCCTGAAATAAAGGCTTTTATTTTTTATTTTTTTGTGCAGCTTCTCGGATCTTCAAAATCCACAAGGAGATCTTGATGGGAAAGCATGTGCAGCTGTTGGGCAGAGTAGTCTCATGGCTCTCTATGATATCATGTTTAGTCAGGTGCACACTAAATTAAGTTGCACATTCAATATGTCCCTAATCTTAAATTTCTGTGTTTTGCTACACAATACATTAACATGTGTTTTATTAATCAAATTTGCATGTTTCCTCTATATTGATGGTAATATGTCATTTGCCTGGTGCAGCTTGATGTTACTTCATCCCAACTTCTTGTGAATGATGGGCTTTTCAGGGATACAGATTTCAGAAAACAACTTTCAGACACTGTGAGCTCGTTATTAGATTTAAGGGTTATCCCCATTTTCAATGAAAATGATGCTGTTAGTACTAGGAAGGCACCCTATGAGGTATGCTGCTTTTCCTTGCATAAATTTTCCTTTGTGAACATTTACTCTTATTTTTTCGTTACTAGAAAATATTAGTTTGATTTTATTCGTCTTGTGACATTGAATTATTATTACCTTTAAGGGCAAGAACTGTCTGCAGGATTCTTCTGGTATATTCTGGGACAATGACAGTTTGGCTGGTCTATTGGCTCTGGAACTTAAAGCTGACCTCCTTGTTCTATTGAGTGATGTTGAGGGTCTTTATACTGGTCCTCCATCTGATCCCAAGTCAAAGTTAATTCATACATATGTAAAAGAAAAGCATCATGGAGAAATTACTTTTGGAGAAAAGTCAAGATTGGGAAGAGGGGGTATGACTGCTAAAGTTAATGCTGCTGTTTGTGCTGCTTATGCTGGCACACCTGTGATTATTACTAGGTACCTTCAATTTTAAGCTGAGATTTTACATGATAAAAGAAAATGTTGACATTGAAACTGCTTAACTACTTTTCATTTCACTTTAGATCCAGCATACCCGGAGAGAGACATTGTTTTTATTAATTTTGTTTTGACTATTAGAGAGTTGTTAAATACTTAATTCCCCGAGTTGTAAAATTGTGGACAGCACCAGGAATGAATTGAATCTCATACAAACTGGCTTGTAAAGGATAATTATCCTTTCTTGGTTGTGAAATTGCATTCATCATTTTAAGATAGTGGATATCCATCCAGTTGATCTGACAATGCTATGTAGATATCCCACTAACTTCATGTAATCATGTCCATTCCATACTCATTTCCCTTGTTTGTTAAATGAAAATATATTCAGATTTCTGTTGTGAGCAATTTTCATTCTTTTACTGATGAATGAATTCACCTACGTACAAGCATGCGTATGGAATTTTGCATTTTTGCTGACTTCAAATTGCATTTCAACCTCCTTTGAAGTGGCTATGCTACAGACAACATCATACGAGTGCTTCGAGGAGAAAGAATCGGTACTGTTTTTCACAAAGATGCTCATTTGTGGACCAGCATAAAGGAAGTGAGTGCTCATGAAATGGCAGTGGCAGCACGTAATAGTTCTAGACGACTCCAGGCAAGTAAAGTTACATATTTAAAATGTGAAGGGCAGGGTTCACTTTCATGAATTTCTTTTAAGTGGCAATTTAATATATACTAATTTCTTTTTGGTGCTTCTGGTTACAGGTCCTAAATTCTGAAGAAAGGAGGAAAATATTGCTGGCAGTGGCTGATGCATTAGAGACAAATGAAAGTGTGATAAGGCTTGAGAACGGAGCTGATGTTGCTGATGCTGAGGAGATGGGATATGAGAAAGCACTCATATCACGTTTAACCCTGAGACCTGAGAAGGTAAGAACTGCATTGGTTACTTACTGATTACTGAAGTGAAAAATTGAAAGACAACTTGCCCAGATTTTTGTTAGTGTTATGTCCAAACAAAACCTACTGCAAACATTTCAAAGCAGGTTTTGTGAAGTTTTTGCTTTGATTTAGCTTGTCTGACCTTGGTTTTTGTATTTTTCAGATCTCTAGTCTTGTAAAGTCTGTTCGCATGCTAGCTGACATGGAAGAACCCATTGGTCAGATTTTAAAGAGAACTGAGGTCAAAACCCTCCATATAATTATGTTAATACTAGCATATAAGTAACCCATGAAATTGTTTCTTTGATTTTTTTTAATATGCAACAAATGTAATATGTTTCCAAAATTTGACTTTCGCAGTTATTCAATAACAAATTCTAGAAAATGTTATTAAACCATGCATCCTATTGCTCAACATTCATTTTGGCAATTCTGATTACTGCTCTTTGTGTACAGCTAGCAGATAAACTCATCCTGGAGAAAATGTCATGTCCTTTGGGTGTCCTCCTGGTTATATTCGAGTCTCGACCAGATGCCCTTGTTCAGGTTAAGAGACCCTATTCCTTCTCGTTTCTAATCCATTCTACATCTTCAATTAAAATGTCAAAGATGCGAGGAACAAGTAGAGATCTTTTATTTTGAGTCTAGTGATACTAATCAAGTTTTGAAAATGTGTTTATCGTATTAAGATAGTTGTTGAAATTAATTAATAGATAGCTGCGTTGGCAATTCGAAGTGGAAATGGTCTACTGCTTAAAGGAGGAAAGGAAGCCAAACGATCAAATGCAATCTTACACAAGGTTTGTAAAATTTAATTTAGACCAGGTTGTTTTTTTATCTGATTAATCCAAATAAGAATTGTCTCTAGTATTTTGCCTTAATTTGAATTTATAAAATGTTTTCATCTTCGGTTTCATCATTATTGTAGGTTATTTCTTCAGTTATTCCAGATACAGTGGGTGACAAACTCATTGGGCTTGTGACTTCAAGAGAAGATATTCCAGATCTGCTCAAGGCAAGTAAAATTCCTAAAATTTATTTGTCTGAAATGATTTTCAACTAATCATACTTTGCCACAGCTTGATGACGTGATAGATCTTGTGGTCCCTAGAGGCAGTAATAAGCTTGTTTCTCAAATCAAGAGTACAACAAAGATTCCTGTTCTTGGTCATGCTGGTAATATATGATTTATATTTCCTATTTTTTATTAATATTACAAAGTAGGATTTTATAAAATTGTTATTTTTGTCATGCAGATGGAATATGTCATGTATATGTAGACAAAACAGCTAATATTGATATGGCAAAGAAGATTATTAGGGATGCAAAGATTGATTACCCTGCAGCCTGCAATGCAATGGTAATTTCAGTTTACATACCCTGGAATGCCTCCTCTAATGCATGTTCATTTGCATCCATATCTTTGTTTAAGTTTTCTTCATTTTTCATTCATTATCTAAATTGAATCTATAGCCTCAGCTCATTACAATATTGTGTGCTGATGTTTTTAGGAAACACTTCTTGTACACGTAGATCTGTCAAGGAATGGAGGACTTGATGAACTTGTTGCTGAACTCCAACGTGAAGGTTTGGTCTTGGTTGTTGCAAATAAAATTATGATGAACAAAACCTGCATTCAATTTGGAATTTTATATTTTCTTTTTTAAAATCCTTCTTAGCTGCTTTTTTTTTTTTTTTAACAACCTTACATAACTAGATGAAACTTTGATATTATAAAAATTGGCGTTTATGCGTTCTTGTTTGCATTTTAGTCGGATTTTTTTCTTCTTTTTTTCTGAAAACTTATGAATATTCTGTGCATTGAAAATGTCTTTTTTAATTTAGTTCGATTTTTAAAATATAACTTTAACCTAAGAGAGAATGCATTTAAAATCAAAAGAGAAAATATGTATAATAATTAATTAAAAGATTACTTGGATATGGTAGGTCATGCTGTTAAACTGGAAAACATGTACAATAGGGATAACATGGCTGCTGTAAATTAATCAATTTGCAGGCGTTCAATTATATGGAGGACCAAGAGCCAGTACCTTATTAAATATTTCTGAAACACACTCTTTCCATCTGGAGTATAGCTCAATGGCTTGTACAGTTGAAATTGTAGATGATGTATTTGCTGCCATTGACCACATAAATCACCATGGAAGGCAAATTCAAGTTCCCCTACAAAATCTATGTTTTGATTCTCTATATCATAAACATTATTATCTTAAAAATCTATTTCTTTCTTTCCTGTTTCTGCAGTGCTCATACTGAATGCATTGTTGCAGAAGACTCTGAAGTTGCCGAAGCTTTCTTAAGTCAGGTTGACAGGTAAAAGTAGATTTTTTTTCCCGCAAACTTGTTTGATCCTTTGCTTCCAGTGTCAAGTTCCAAGAGATACTAATGTGGCAAATTGGTATGGTAGTTTAAATCAAATGCCTGAACTGCAGTAATTCGTCCTGAACCACTAACCTCTTCTCTTTCTAAATTTTGAATGTCATTCATATTGTATATTACATTTGTCCCGACATCTAATTCTTCATATTTGTTGCTTTCGTTGGGTTCCATCTAAATATTCTATAAAAATTTGGTTAACCCATGAGGTTCATAGTGCTTATGTAGTTTGACTTAATGAAGAGAACTTCGTAACTAACTAACAAAAAAATTTCTTCAAATTAGGTGGAAGAGAAATCATATTTTTTGAAACAATGGAGCTTGTTTTTATTACAGAGGCAGTTTAGATGTGGCTTGTAAATATTAATGTAATAAGTATGTTATGGATATTTATACCTCACTTTTTCTCTACTGCTTGTATTTTATTTGGATTTTGATCCTATAATGTGCTTGATACACTTTTAGAGAGTGAAGTGTGAGGTTGATAACTACTGATATGAAAAGAAAAAGAAACGAAACCAATAATTTAGAATTGTATAAAATACAAGTATATGCAAAGAGTTGTTAACAGAATTTGTGGGGTCAACTACAACCATGAACATAACTTCAAGATCTAGAATGAGATCATTAGGAAGAAGGTTGGAGTGTGTGTATAGAAGAGAAGAAAATTATCCTCCAAAGGTGCATGGTAAGACTAGAAAGAAAACCACATGGTCAGACACTGTTCAAGTAACATGACTTCAGGGAGATATAAGGTTGGTTTGGTGGTGAAGGAGAAGGGAAGGGAGGAGAGGTGGTGTGTTCGAATCCCCCCGCTAACAAACTAACAACTAGCATTTGCAGATAAATAAAAAAAAAAAAAAGAAAGAAAAAGTAACATGACTTCAAGAATCTGTTATGCATGACAGAACATAATGCTGTGCTCAAAGGGGGAGAACCAAGCCACTTAAGGACTCCCACTGAAAACCAATTTTGATACCAATTGATAAGCATCCAAGCACTTAGGAAGCCCTCTTTAAAAGCGTAGCTGCAGGGGGGAGAACCAAGTCACTTAAGTATTCCACCGAGCATACTATACTATTCTATATTGGACTTAGGCACTACATGATACCCAATTCCTACAAAATAACTTCTTGAAAATCTTCAGTTCTGCTTCTAACATACATTGAGACCTTATCATATTTCAGTTGGACATAATTGATTCCTTTAACAGTAAATAGCACTCATGCTTCATTGTGTTTCTTTGCATGACTATTCTATGAAATATGAATAAGTCTAATACTAGAGTTGATGTTGATGACTGAGGAATATGCATTTTTGCTTGATTCTCAAACAGTGCTGCTGTATTCCACAATGCAAGTACAAGGTTTTGTGATGGAGCTCGCTTTGGCCTTGGTGCAGAGGTGGTCTACTTTCCATAAGCATATTGTAATAATTAGCACAGTTATTCAACATTTCTCAACTGTTCTTGGTTTTATTGTTGATCAGGTTGGAATAAGCACAAGCCGAATTCATGCCAGAGGTCCCGTCGGAGTCGAAGGGTTGTTAACAAATAGATGGTACAGAATTCTTCAATGCCTCTTGGTTTTCGTTTTATTAAAATAAAATACAACATTAACTGAACAAACACTTGCAGTTATTGATGAATTTGCTAGCAATTGTTCTTGAAATTTTATATTTTGTTAAATTTGTTCTTTTTACTTAATCATTCACGCATGTCTATAGTTTTAAACGTTGTACTCTTTCAAAATGGACACTAAATCATACACTATACTGCAGGATATTGAGAGGGAGTGGGCATGTGGTAAATAGTGATCGAGGGGTCACTTACACTTACAAGGATCTACCAGTAAAAGCATAAATGTGCAGCCAGAGATCAGATTGAGCTACTTAAGATAATTGCTATTCACCTCATTAAACCAGCAGCAATTTTTCTGTTCTATTTTTCATGTACAGAAGTTGCTGTGGTGCGTGCAGTGTATATCTTAACTATCACTTACCCCTTTCCAGATTTTTTTTCTTACCTGGAACATGCTCTGGGGAAATCAAATAAGCGCATGAGTTATATTATTTGGCTATATACTCTTTTTTATTTTATAAAAGTACTACTTGAGATTGTGAAACAGCAATTCAGAGACAAATTGAAACACAAGCCTTCTGAAGCGGTGCATATTCTTGTGAAGTAGAATAACACATTTGTTTTTCTTCTAGATAATCTGTCTAACTTGTATTATCAATAAACCATGACATGACCCTGAAAGCAGATGGTGTCACCTAAGGGTTCTTTACTACAAAGTTTAGACTGCGTAGTAGGTGAATTAAAATATGCAACTCAATTTCTAAACGAAAATGCACCAAGAAAATATCAATCAAGACTAATGTGCCTTTGACATAATTGTTTGATTGTTGTAAAGAAGGGTCAGAGAAGCACAAAAATGTGTTGATATAAAGACTCGAATAGCGCCTTTAATTGATGGATGTTTTTTAACTAAACATGTTAAGACTTACGATGTGGTTATTTGATAATTGGACAAAATGGGGGTGGAACTTATTGTTCATAATTATTATGATTGGTGGATTTTGCAAGGTTTAAAGGTGGAATGATGAAATAGCACTGTTTAAGGAAATTCTTCGTGGAAATTTAGTTCCTATAATTGTAACGAGCAATTATCTTATCGGTTGCTTGTGCAAATAAGGGGAAATCTCATATTTGCAGTCTTATTAATGAGATGCATGATAAGGCTCAACACCTTAGCATATTAAGCTACAGAGAAGAACGCTAACAACAATCTCTCTGACACTTCTTTTAACACTATGATTTGTTGAAATTTATTGAAAATTACTAATTTTGATGGATCTCACTTCTCATTTAATAACTTTGTCTCTCCTAAGTTATCTTGTTTGACGCTTTTTGCAAGAGAAAGAAAAAGTCTCATTATTTCTAAAGATTATTTGCCATTGAATTTGTCCTCTTGTCTACAAATAAGACATTTATAAATGCCCTGTCTGTAGTTGCACAGGAGCGTTTTCAGTTTCTTTTAATTACAGGCGCTATATTATCCAATTGTTCAGACTAAACATAGTCCATGGACTCTATATAGAGAGCTTGTTTGATGCAGGCTTTTCTTCTAGAAATGAACAAGATGAATATGTAAAGTAACCCTCAATAATGTATTAGATTGAAGATGGCAGTAGTATCTTCATTTAGCTGGATATTATTTGATGGAACAGTGTTAGATCAGCATTGCAAGGGTTGGAAATTGGATTGCTGCTAAAGCAAGTGTTGTTGTAATTGAAGCATGTGACAAGTCTAGTATTTTAATTGAAAATGCTGCGGTGGTGATAAGATTTATGCAAGGCTATTTCATAAAACAACCAATATAAAAATTCTCTTTGCTTTTGAATATTGGAACCTTTTTTTTTTGGTAAGTGAAACTATTTTTAAAATGACAATTTTTAGGTGCTTTTGATGTTTTTCAATCCAAATTGGAATTTTACCTCAGTAATTAGTACAATAAAGATGGACATCAAAGGTCAATGTTGATTATTGAAGTAAAACAATAATCTTGATTAGAGAACAGAATAAAAAAATACTTAGGGTATGTCTGAGTCCCTTCTCATTTTTTTATATTTTAAAAATTATTTTCTAAAACAATTATGCACTACTCAACAATCAAATTCTCATTCCAAATCAACTAAATTTTGAAAATTGGTTCCAAAACAAGTGTTTTAAAAACCAAAATCTAGAAACAGTTGGGAGATGTTTTCTCATCTTCGGTTTCCATCTACTCAACAATCAGTTTTTTATCCCAAAATATTAAATTTTGAAGATTGTTTTCAAAACTGTGTGTTTTAATAACCGAAGAACCGAAACAGATGTTTTCTCATCTTCTGTTTTCATATTGTTCAACATCTCCCTCAATTTTACACTCCGCTCTTTGTTTTGCACTACCAACCCATAGCCATTTTAGCAGCCTTATTCAGTTGTATTTTGAATACTGAAAACAGTTTTTGACAACAAAAATCAAACACACCGTTAAAGTACTCGGTCTAAATTTTATTTTTATCCTTTTAAAAAAGTGTTTTCAATGGTAAACATTATTCTACAATGGTATATCTAGCTGTAGCCTGTAGGTAATCCAAATTTTATCTTTTCACTGTCGGTACATAGAAAGTCAATATCTTCTCTTGCTGGTTATAATTTTATGGGCCAAAAAGATTTCGTTCAAACAGTTTATTGAGCTCGCATGAAGCTTAAAGGGGTACGGGCTGACAGAGTGCTTTAAGGAAAATGAAATGCACTGGTAGAACTCACCACACCTATGTAGTAAATGTTCTTTTCTGTCATATCTTAGTTATAATCTACATTTTTAATTTACTGAAGGTCTCAAACAATTAAAGAATGGGTCAAATTTTCTTTTTGTTCATATAATCGTATGTGAGGATTCACATAAAACCCCAAGGTAGAGGGGTGATTGTCTTCAGACAATACAAATGTTAAAACATTCCTACAATTTGTATCAGAAATAAGAATTCAATGTCAAATTACATCCTGAGCTTCATCAAAAGTAATCTGCATTTCATATTTCTCCATCCCACAATTCTTCAAGATTTTTGTAAGGACTACAAGTTTCATGGACAGCAGATTCATTTCGAAGTAACCTTTGCTGCATCAGACAAGAAACAAACTAACAAATGAATAAACTGAAAATAAATGTTGGATACAAATATGTGCACAAGAATGAATTATTTGTATGTTTTGAAAGCATTTCAACCTGGTGGATCTGTGATAATTTTGAGAGTAGCTCAGGAGGAATGCACCAATCAAATAAACTAAGGTTCTCCTTGATCCTAGATTCATTTACACTTTTTGGAAGAACACTGTGACCACTTTGGAGTCCCCAACGCAAAGCCACTTGCGCTGGAGACTTGTGAAGCTTTTCAGCAATTTCAATCAACAGTGGTTCCTTCAAGACTTGCCCCTTTACCCATGACCCAGGAGAGCCTAAAGGACAATATGCCTGCATGGAAAAATTTGTTGGTTATTAACAAAACACAAGCAACAGAACCTCAATTACAGGATCAGAAAAACATCACTTAGATCGGTCAGAGTAATACTGTGAGATGAACACCGGTAGACTTGCACAAATTGTGAAGAGCAGGTTGCTGCCACACTGGGTGGCATTCAACTTGGTTAACGGCTGGCGGAATCTTAGCATATCCAAGCAAGTCTTGCAGCTTCTTAGTTGAAAAGTTGCTCACCCCAATTGCGCGTGCCTGACCCGAGGCAAACAAACCTTCCATTGCGTTCCATGTCTCTGGAAGACACAAGGGAGCCATATTCTCAGGGTTCCAACCTGTTGAACCCAACTTTGTCCTAAAAGGCCAATGCATCTTTGACAAAATAATTTATCATCAAATTTCATACAACCATCTCCAGTTTCAGTATCATTACATAGACAGTTTGAAAATCAAGAATCATACAAGATATAAATCAATGTAGTCAAGCTGCAGGTCCTCAAGAGTCCTAGTCAGTGCCTTTGAGACATCTTCAGGTGCACAGTCACTGATCCTGTATGGTTAAAAAATTCAAGCCAACCAGATGAAATTCACTACTCTGAACAGAAATATACAACACCAAAGTGTGTTTTAGGTTTTATCTTTCTTTCTTGCATTCTAAAATCTTCTTTATAATCAAATAGTAAATGAAATATACAAGTGCTCTCAAGTATGTTAAAAGCTAAATAAAATTAGAATACGATGAAATTTATTTTTATTCTGTACTTCAGATGTCTGATGCTTGAAGGAAAAGTATGTTTGTACCTATTTACAAAAACAAGGAAGATATCCAGAATTGTTCTAACTATAGAGGCATCAAGCTCATGAGCCATACTATGAAGTTGTGAGAGAGAGTTATTGAACATCGTCTAATGAGGGAGGCCAAGGTTTCCGTAAATCAATTTAGATTTATACTAGGAAGGTGTACCATGTAAGTTATTTTCTTGATGCGACAATTAATGAAAAGGTATCGAGAAAAGAAGAAAGACTTACATATGATGTTCATAGATCTTGAGAAAGCATACGATAGGGTCCCAAGAAAAGCCTTATGGTGGACTCTTGAGAAGAAAAATGTAGCATTAAAGTATGTTAATGCAATCAAGGATGATGGGCTACCATATGTGTGAAAGCTTGTAATGGAATATCAAGGTATTTTTCTATCACGTTAGGTGTTCACCAAGGTTCAGCTCTTAGTCTTTATCTCTTTGCCTTAGTGATAAATGAACTAACGAAAGATATTCAAGAGGAAGTGTCGTGGTGTATGTTTTTTGCAGATGATATCGTGCTTATTGATGAGACCAAAGATGGTGTTAATAGAAAACTAGAATTGTAAAGAAACACTTTGGAGTCTAAAAGATTCATGATAAGCAAGAGTAAGACGGAGTATATGAAGTGTGAACTTTCGTGGAGAAGAGATGGTGGTCAAGACACAATGCATCTACTTGGTCAAGAGGTACCCAAAAAAGATGTTTTTAGATACTTGGGATCTATTTTAGAAAAAGGTGGTGAGATTGATGAGGATGTCAATCATAGAATCAGAATAGAGTGGATGAGATGGCGGACTGCATCTAGGTTTTTGTGTGACTGCAAAATTCTCCTTAAGGTAAAAGGAAATTTTTATAGAACAACTGTAAGACTGACAATATTATACGGAGCGGAATGCTAGCCAGCACATAGGTAACATGAGCAAAATAGGGGTAGTAAAAATGAGGATGTTAAGGTGGATGTGTGGTTATACGAAGATGGATAAGATAAGAAATGAGGATATTCGACGAAAGGTAGCAGTGGTTATACAATCACTGGATGCTCCCATTAGAACAAGAGTTTGTTACCAAGAGCTCGACACAAAGAGAGTAGAGGTCAACCGAAACTCACATGGAGACAGGTAGTTAAACAAGACCTAATAGAGTAAGATATAGAATAGCGGACAGTGTGTCTTAGGACGAAGTGGAGAAAAACTATAAGCTTGGTGGAGGGTCAAACCCATTAGTATGTCTATATTCCAGTTTTGTTTCCTTTTTTTTAGTCATTTTTCTTTTCATTTATCACTTCCTTCTTTCATCCTTATTTTATTTTAACTTAGTGGAGGGTCAAACTTATTAGCTTATTTTTCTTTTATTTTGTCTTATTTTCCAACTTTCTTCCCATCTTCCTTTTCATTTCTTTGTCTTATTTCCGATCTATCATTTGGTTCATCTACCACTGACCCCAATTAACTTGGATTAAAGGTGCTTTTGATGATGATGATGTATTCCAATCATATATTGTGATATATGATAAGATTATTGACATTTTTAATATTTATCTTAAAAACTATATTTAAGACGATTTCTAATTAGTTGAAAATATAAAAACTTTAACATTAACGGTTTATGAAAATTATACTCATCGAAAGCTCGATTAGGAAAAAGTGAGGTCAATTTATCTAAGGTTAAGGTTTAGTCGAAATGTATACCATAGCTTTGATGTGATGAACATCTCACTACGATGTACTACCCCAGTAGAAAACAGTGTTTTCAGAGCCTCGCCTACCTGCATCAAATGCAAACTTCCTTGCATCAAAAAAGCCAGAACAAACATAACCAATTATCCCCCCCCCCCCCCCCCCCCCCCCCCCCCCCCCCCCCCCCCCCCCCCTTCTCAGAAAAAAATGTTAGCAGACAAGAACAATTTGATGTGGTTCTCAGCTTGTTGAATCAAGAAACAACATATACCTCTTTTTCATTATCATATATCCTAGCACAATCTATATGCCTGTAACCAGCCTGCACACAGAACCAGGACAATTTCAACCAAAGAAGAAATCAGCACGTGAAGCTCCTTCTCTTGTTACCGACTATCTCTCAATAGAACCAAGAAATAAAGACACAAAACGCAAAGAAAGCACCTTGACAGCAGCAATAACAGCATCACCCACAACACCTGGAGGAGCTTTCCATGTTCCAAGACCAACCGATGGAATCTTTGCACCTGTATTCAGATCAAAATGTAGGGGAACATTTGTAGCTTCTTTGTCCATGATCTCCTGCACAAGAATCAAAATGATTAAACTTTCACACAAAATAATTGATAAACATAAACAGATTTTAAATCCAAAGGCAACAATCTATATACCCCTTTGAGTCAAATTGCTAACGATTTTTACAAATTTTTTTTACGTATATTTTTATATACCCCAAATGTTGAGGGAAGAGTAACTTTATATTGACTAAGCAAATTTATGTGTATGGTATTGGTATTGGTATCTGCCATGAGCCAAAAGTTTAGGCAAAAAAGTAGGATCACTGGTAATGACTCTAAAGTCTAAACAATAACTATGGAGCAACCAATGGAACAAGGAAATTTGGCCTTACCCAAGTCACCGTTTGGCAACCGGGATTCACGTGATTATGCTTTGATAAAGCGTGATATTTCCAAGAAAAATATATATATAAAAAAAAAATAGCTTCAATATATACCAAGTTCAAATTAATATCTGTAACTCCTTTCCAGATTGTTCGACGTTCTCGGGTGCATTTTATGCCAGTTTTAAAATATGCTGATGTTATTTTGTTAGAATACTGGTTAAAGAAATAAAAATAAATTATTAAAAACTATTCGCTCGAGACTATTTTATAAGAAAAATAAAAACTATCAGTATCAATGGAAATCTTTTAAATAATATTTTAATTAAGCATTTTATAGAATAAATATTTGTTTTTCAAGTTGTCTTATTTAATTAATACTCATATGGTCTCAAATATAAGAGAAAAAAAACATTTTTCTTAGTATTAAATAAAATATTTTAATTTATTTTGTTTTATTTAATGTTATTATCTCTAAAATATTCTTTACTTGATTGAAGTATTAATTTTAATAACTCTTTATTAGTAATACCAAGGACTAATAAAGGGTAAATTGAAAAAAATATTAATTAAAATTAATATAATTAACTGTGATTAACTAATTTTTTTACAATAATTTTCTTAATTAATGTGCTTTTTTTTTCTTATATTTAATATCAAGAAAAATAGTACACTAAGAATAATAATGTCGTTCATTTAAATTTTATTTCAATAATATCCATTTCAGTAGATGGTTGTCCATCATATTAGGTGGATTGTTCTGCCTAGACTAGTTTCATATGTAACTTTTGTTCCTGTTTCTGTTTTGAGCATTAGTCCCGTCAATTATTAAAAAAAAATTAAAAAATGGTTGAATGTAGATATTTTTTCTTTTCAATCCCATTTATACCCGGAAAAAAGTAAAATTTAGATGGCTTATATGCATGAATCAAGAGGAGAAAACAGCAATGTCCTCTTGATGAAATATATTTATCTGGCCAATCTGTAAATAGCACTATAACAGTGAATATTTTGAACTTGCATCTCAAATATGAAAGGTAAAGAATGAATGGGAGAACCACCCAAGGTCTATTGATTGATGGGTGAAATTAAATAGCAAAAGATGGCCTAAACAATCCTTTTACCATCAAGTTATTTAAAATTATTAGTCTACAGCAGTAACTCTCATGATACAGTGTATACCCAAAGAAAAGGCCTTTGTCAACATTTCACGATCCTCAGAGAACAGATCATTCCTTTTCAAAATCATTTCTCGACGAAGTTCTTCAGGTTCTTCAGCCACATCAAATATTCCTTGTTGTCTTTAGCAAACATGTATTCCTGCAAGAAGTTGGTTGTGCTAGGCTTGATCCCCCTGATCTCAAGATACTTGTGAAAAGCCTTTTGCAGATTTTCATCCAAATCACTATAAAAAAAATGAGCAGAAATATTCAGAAAGTATAGGAAACATTTTATGAAAAATAATACCATATAGGCATACACTAAGAAATGCTTACATGAACTCAGGCCCCTCGTATGCCAACTGGTCTTCAGATTCCTCGGACTGCTTTATTGACAAGCTATCAATGGAAATCTCATCAGGAAAAGCAGTCACACCAAACTCTAGAGACACTCCATTTTCTTTGAAAACACTCACAACTAAAGGAATGCTAGATTCACTATTATTCTTGTCATCGTCACCATTTTCGTCATCCTCATTTTCTTCTCCAGGTGCTACATTAGGGATGTCAACTTGAACTTTGATAGTTTCATCTCCAAATTTTCCTTTTAGATGTATGGTTCTTTCTCCAGGATTGTCCTCAATGTCAAAAGGAAAATCAGCAGGAACTTCGACCTGGAAAAGTTAAACCATAAAGATAATGAAATCAATGCCTGAATAACCCAATGTGACTACAAATACAAAAGGAAACTCTACAAACAGAACAACAAATGGCCTTCCTACAACAACTATCCCTGAAAATAGCTGCTTCTGGTACTGCTCTAAAAGGCAATCTTTTCCACCTTATATTTTATTTGTTAAAATAAATATAGTACTTTTTTATTAAACTTGTCAATAAATGACTCCTAGAAATTTTAGGTATGTAAAACCTTGAAGATTGGCTTCAAAGCTGTTATTGCCAGACATTGCCTTAATCCGAAAGATACCTTACACAATTTAACAATGCTACGATGTTTTCTAAAACTTCTACAACATTTTCAAAAAGAAAAGTAACAAACTTCATTTCAGTTTCAAAAAAGAAAAAAACTTCATTCAGAGAACTATTGAAATATACTTACAACATATTGTATACTTATACAGAACTCAAATTGTATTTACCAAACTAATGAAAGCACATCTTGAAACACAACACTGATACGACTAATCATAGCATATAAGATAATAAAATAATGTAAATAAGAAAACTAAACATCTGCTGAGCAATACATGATGGTGGTCAAAGATATGAAATAAAAAGGAGAAAGGAAGAATAGTTAATCTATTAGGTTTGGGGCTTGGGCATTAGGAAAAAAGGGAGAGTGTAAAACCACATATGAAAACCAACTGATCTTTAGCCTAATTTTCACATGATACCACTTAAAAGTTGCATATGGCATAAGCAACATACATCTAATAGAAAAAGGTTTCTCAATCCAGATAAGTCATCCAACATAATTTGTTTAAAATATTTTGACATCGAAAGTCCATTCCCATACCATGTTTCGTAACTGGTAAATAACTAACAACAGCAAAATTCATCAACTCAAAACATATGAATAAAGACTCAGACATAAAATCCCAGTCAAACTACAAAAGATAATATTAGAATTATAAAGAGTAATTTGCAATGCCCGCCCCCCACCCCCCCCGAGAGGTTTGCATTACAAAATAGGCCAATAAAATATAGTAATTTCAAGCCACTAGAAAACCGGAAAAATAAAAAAGCTTAAAAGCAAAAATGCACAACGGCAGCGGCTATGATGTCCCCAATAATTTGGCTAAATTATGATACCCCTCATAATCTCAATGAGAGTTAAGAAAATAAAACCAAACAAATGGTAAATTATAAAACTAAGACAAGAAACAGAGGGTTCGGAAACCACCACAACGCTCTGTTACCAATTCACCACAAAATTACCTATTTAAGCACTCAACTATTCCTATTCATTCACATCAACTATCAATAATCTTCTACCTTCACTCAAAATGATAATCCCTCCACCAAATAACCAAAATTAAACACAACAAACACTTCCAAAACTTTATCTCTTCACAAGGAAAATAGGGGAAACTCACCACCACCACCACCACCACCAACAACAACAACAAGTACAAAACCAAATGCAATAAACGACGTCGTTTTGCACTACTGATAGAAACAGAACTCACGAGAAAAGTCAAAAGGGAGGAAAATTTCACTTCCAGTTCCATACCCACTTCTATCTAATAATCAACTCAGTAAAAAAAAATCACACGCAAAATGCAAAAACAAAGGTAAATTACAGTGATTAGTCACTAGGAAAAGGAACAAAGTAGTCTTCACAAATAGTAATAACAAGTGAAAAAGGGAAAAATTACTTGGTGGTGGGCATGATCATCTTCAAGGGCGCATTGGATCTCAGACTGAAGCACTTGAGCGAGATATTCGTCAGCGCTGGACTTGGTAGCGAAGGCGTTGGCGAAGCGAAGAGAGGGTGCGATAGTAGTATTAGTCGCTGTCTCTCTGCGGAAAACAGAGAGAGCAACGTGGAAGGTTCTGGAAGAAGACGATGACATGGCCGCGCGGCGCGCCAGCTGAGGCAGCACAGCGGAGGAGGCGCGGCGAAGCATCGCGTACATGGCCATTTCTGTGTGCGTGCTGAACAGAGAGAAACTCGAGGCGCAGAGCAAAGGGTTTAAGCGTTAGGGTTTTGGGGGAGTCTCGGGTTTGGGTTTACCGTATTTATATAAGCGTCATATTTTATTAAATGAAATAATCAAATAAATATAATTAAAACAAGTAAATATAATTTTCACTCTAACTAAATTTTGTTGGATTTTACTAACCAGTCCTTAAAACATTAGTTAAAAAATTAAATAATAAAATATTTATTTTAAAAATTATAAGAGTGTGAAAAATTATAAATAACATAATTTTATGTATTTCAATAAAAAAATTATCCTTTTAATTTTAAATCAACACACCAAAAATACTGATTAATATTTATCAATTTTATTTATTTTATTTATGATTTTCATTTATTTCATCCTATTATATAAGTTAGAACTACTTTTTATTAAAGATATAAGTAAGATGTAAGTAGGTTATACTGTACTCAAATTTTAAATTTGTTCAATCCAATTTAATTACATTTTTTGAATTGGATTAAGTTATTGGGTTAGGTTGGATTTTTTTAATGCATCCAATTATAATTGAGTTTGATAACAGGTTTATGAGTTTTAAATCCGTTCAAACCCGATTACACATTGAATATATAATAAATAAAAAAATAGCATTTGACTAACTAATAAACCCACTGCTGTAGTCTGATTATTCATTTATCTATCAGAAAGAAAGCCAGACATGAAAAATTATAATGTTACAATCTATGAGATGCTAACTAAAAAGCCAAGTGACATAACATGCACCCGAAAAGAAAGAGTCTATCATACAAGTCACCTTGTTTTCCTTCAATTAATTGTATAAATTGTATAAGATTAGAAACATAAAAACTTTGGGTTGGGGCTTCTTATTTTATCCGTCAACGATTAGCACATAATATATTGCTCATAAATTTAAATGAAGAATTTGTTGAAAAAGAATGCTCAGAAAGTCTCGCGTAGCAAGTTTTTGAGAAGTGTGAAGAAAAAATGGACAAGTTTGCAATTTCACATAACCTAACACCGCAAACATAAGATGTGATTCTTATATTACATCGATCTACTTATTTAACCGACCATTCTACTGAGTTCTCATGTCTCCATCCCATACATCTTTCTCATATATGTCACCCCCGTTGTTTGTTTCATGGATTAAGAAGTTAGCCTTGAGTAATCTTACCTGCGACAGAAAAAGAAAAGTGCCAAGAAACTTAACTGATCTTTAATATAAATAAATAAATCTTTCATAACATATTTATCACGTGACTAGCACCAAATCTTGTTAAGTTTCTACTCTAATGACTCCCAACTCTCAACCCCCCAATCAGTGCCATGGAGAGTGGAGACTATAATCGAAAAATGTAACGTCCCGTATGCATCCGGTTTATCAACATTCATTTATGGTCGTTAAGGACGGCAATTAAATAATCAATTAGGAAACAACTAATAGAATGACGTCATCCTATGCCACCAACAAAAACCTACTTCATATTAAGGATGGTTAACACGAGACTCATGCAGAATAAGTTTCAAAATATATATAACAATATACATCATGTGTTTCTCCCATCCGGGTACAAAACACGTACACATAAATATACATCCATACATACAAAGAAAACAATGAGCCAACACGCTCTCAAAATAATGTCTAAGGTTTCAACGAAACCCAACCTCTTAGTCCAGGATGTATCATCCGAACTCCTCTCCCCTACTCTGGTCCCCTAGCCCGGGGTGCATCATCCAGTACTTGCTCATCACCTGCAAGACATAATCCCCAACTAGGGTGAGATACAATCTCAGTAAATTCAGGGTTCTTGGAGGCCTCTCCTCCCCTAGTTCACTTCCCACGATACATAGCATCAAATAAGCATATCATACAATACATCACATGTATGTCGCAACACAGGTGTCATTCCGTTGGGCGCTACCAACATCAGGAATGCAACACAAATATAGCATACATATATATATCACAAAGAAATATCATCCACTTAAGGGCACAGTCTCTCAATATATATCATTTCCTGAGAAAGATCATCCGCTTAAGGGCACAATCTCAGGACTTTTCGACATATACGGCACTTCCAAGAGAAGATCATCCACTTAAGGGTACAGTCTCTCAGGTTTCTGTATTCATTAATCACAAGGAGCTGTTCGACGTCTGGCTCCAAGGGAAGTCCATACATAGTCCATTCTATTGGCCAGAGACTCTCATCACTCATACAACATATCATCACAATATGCATCATATACATATTATTAGTAAAAGCAGAACACACCATTTTAATACCACATACATCATAACATATAATAACTAACACTCTCTCGGAGTATGTGGTGGAACACAGTCAAGGGAAAAACTCCCAAGAACAGGGAGCTTACCTACTCCGAACGCTACACCAACTCTCTCTCGCCCTCATGGTCACAACCACCAACGTCCTCCGTATCACACTCTCTGAAAAACATCCAGGAAAGCTAGGGATCAGCTTTTCCAAGCTGGAACGCCCTAGAACCTTCTTTCCCTTCCAAACGGAACTAAGTGGGCTCTTGGAGAAAGCGATCTCTCCGTCTGGGGTTTTTTAGAGAGAACAGAGGTCGGAACCTAACTATTAGGTGGTTCCTTTCAACTTTTCAGTTGCATGCAAAGGGTTTAGGTCGAGCGTAAGAGGTTATGAAGTTTCTCTCTCTAAAAAAATGTCGAAAACAGAGAAAGGAAGAAGACGATAGTGTTTCTGTAAAGAAATGTGGAGGAATTGTCATATATATATATATATAAGTGACTCTGGCGCGTGTATTACATGCCTCTGATGTCACTCTGGCACTATCGCGTTCAAATTATACCTCTAAGTCTACCTTGTCAAGCTCGGTTTGATAACCTGGACAACCTTGTGCAAGTTCAATTCAAGGTCTGCCCTCATCCGGGTTCATACCACGACATCTTATTAAACTAAGGTTTACCCCTAACCCGGATTCATGCCTCGGCACCTTACAAAATTCAAGATCAACCAACATCCAGGTTCATGCCTCGACACCTTACTAAGGCCTTGATAAACGCAAGGTCTTCCCCTTCCGGATTTCTACCTTAGTCACTTAATAAACGCGAAGTCTCCCCTTTCCGAATAAACGCGAGGTCTCCCCCTTCCGGGTTCCTACCTCGGTCACTTAATAAAAATTTAAAGTTCAACCTTCATCACAGCTACCTCCTAAGCACATCTTTCCAAAGTGCCACCCTGGACACACGAGTCCAGGTTTCTCACTAGTACTACTTTAGGAGCGCGACCCCGGATCCATTACAGGATCATAACATAGAAGATTTTTAGACCTAACTACGTATTTAATATATGTAATTACTCTTCTAAACATGGATTAGTTATGTGATCATAACAAAAAACAAGTATATATTACTACAACTCTTTTGTATAATTATGAAAGACAAAGGAAGAGAAGTAAATCTAGTGAAGATAATATGACTAGGAGTAATGTCATGAAGAGAAATACTTAAAAAAATATAGTGTAGATATAGAATTAGATAGGAAGAGAAGAGAGAAGTGGAGATAAAATGTTGTACGTAGAAAATATGTGTAGGAAGCTACTGAATTATATATGTTAGGTGTTGATCAAATAATAGAAAGATCCAAGGGAATGAACCATTAAATGTCTACCTGTCTAATCTCAGAAAATTTAGCAAGCAAGTTCTCAGGAATAGACCAGTCAAAAACATCAAAGTTTTCCTTAATCCTTGCTTCATTAGAACTCTTGGGAAGCACACTATGGCCCATTTGCAGTCCCCATCGAAGAGCCACCTGTGGAGGAATCTTTCCTAATTTCTCTGCAATCATATTTATAACTGGATGCTTAAGGGAATCACCTTCAAGCCAGGCTGGGGAACCAAAAGGTGAATATCCCTGAACATTTGCAATTTATGTCACATTTTAACTGATTTGTTTTATAAAAAAAAATGTTAACATAACAACATATTTTATAATACACTCTTTTGAACGCACTTTATTATTGGCTTAAATGTATTGAAAAAAAAATGTAGATCACATTTATTGAATGAGTTCCACACTATATTTTATTATTTCGATAACTTTTAACATATAATAAAGAGTGTGCTAAAAGAAATGTGGATGTTAACATTCCTCAAAATTGAATACTATCATCATGCTAACTCAAAAACATGATGGGTAAGTGACAACTATTATGTGCAAAAATGAAATAAGGTCATCAAGGATTTGAAAACTTATAGAGAAGTGGACACCCTTAGATTTGCAAAAAGCCTTCAACTTGACCTGCCTCCATGCAAATGACACTCTAACTGGTTCACTGAGGGAGGAACACGAGCAACCTCAAGCAATTCTCCCAACTTCTTGGATGAGAAATTGCTTACTCCTATAGCCCTAGCCTTGCCACTGTCATATAGCACTTCCATTGCCTTCCAAGTGTTAGGTATGTCTGATGGCACAATGTTTTCAGCCTTAAAGCCCACGGTTCCCTTCTTCATTCGATTGGCCAATGAATCTTAACAGGGCAAACTCATTAGTATATAATTGTTCAATAATGTTACAAATATGCATACCCCTCCGCCCTCCCAAAAAAAATCACAAAATAAGAACTACTTTATACTTTTTTCTTAATCCTTAGGAATCAAACACAGTAGTACCAGGGGATTTATGACGACACTCGTGTACCCCTGTTTAACCAAGTAGGCTGAACTCCCTTGGTAAAACTGCTCAATACTATCTATGTAATATGAATTTAGAACAATATAAAATGGGCACATGGTATTTTGTTAAAAGCATTTTACTAACGATAGAATGATTAATTTTCATATAAAAAAGAGAGTGTATGTAACAGAAAAGAGGGTGGGATACAAAATAAGATCAAATTTACTGTTTTAGAATCATAACATAAAATCGAAACTTAATACTAGGGAGTCTTAGTTCGCAAAGACTCAGACCTCAAATTTTTACTCCAGATTTTGAAACAAATTAAATCTTGACATAACTCACAACAGAGTTAACATTTACAGAATTACAGAACAATATCTAGAAAATAAGTGTTAACCCTGTTGGAGTTTTTGTTTAAACTCCATGGGTTATGAATAAGAGGCAGTTAACAATTCAAAATAATAACTACTCCTAACCGCTCTTGGGAAAGGTTAGAAAAATAACTACTCTCAACCGCTTCGATAACCAACGGTTACGATGGTTCATCGCCAAGAGTCGCGATGGTTTATCGACAACTCTTCAACAAGGTTGTTTGTTGTCTATAAATAGACACAGAGACAGTCAGAAAATAAAAAGTAGAAAAACTGATAGAGTTTTGATAATCAATCTTTTCTGATGTTCTCGCTTAGACATTAGTGCATATTCATATCACATAACTCTGTGGTTCCTCAAGCATTGTCTTTGTTCGTTTGGGATGTTGATTTGAAGTGCCATCAATCTTCAGACGTTGATCCGTTCTATCGTGGGAGACAATTGTTCATCAACCTTTGGCATCAATTGGAGGGAACAAATTGTCTTAAGGAGACAACATTGTTAGGCTCGGACCCTTTCATCTCTTTGCATCTGTGTCTGATTCATACTTATCATACAGGTTCTATTTAAATTGGTTTTTGTACAGTTGTAGTAGATTGATTATATTGTTCCTCTTGATTACTCAGATTCTGACCCTTGTGCAATTGGATATATTCCAATTCTAAATTAACTAATAGTTCCAACAATCTTAAGACAAGTTGATTGAATCTGGGTTCAGTATATTCTATCTTTTTGTATTATATACTGTTGTCTACTCTCTGTACTTTGAACGATTAATCTGTGTGATTAATCAGTGTTTTCAAGTATGTGTTGAATCAAAGTTTTCAAAATTACATTTTTCTTCTGTTGATAGATCAACTGAATTATTAGATTTAATACATACTGATATATGTGATATGAAATCTGTACCATCTAGGGGTAATAAGAAATATTTTATTACTTTTATGGATGATTGCAGTAGATATTGTTATGTCTATTTACTTAATAGTAAGGATGAAACACTTGTGGCTTTTAGACAATATAAAAATGAAGTTGAAAATCAACTTAACAAGAAAATTAAGGCTATAAGGAGCGATCATGGAGGAGAATATGATGGCCCCTTCGAGGAATTCTGTATAGAATCTGGGGTTATACATCAGACGACTGCTCCTTATGCACCGCAATCAAATAGGATTGCAGAAAGGAAAAATCGGACATTAAAAGAAATGATGAACGCTATGTTAATCACGTCCGATTTATCACAGAACTTGTGGGGGAAAGCCATTTTGACAGCAAACTATATTATTAATAGAGTTCCTCACAAGAAGACAAAGAGCATACCATACGAAGTATGGAAAGGAAAGCAACCTTCCTTGAAATACTTGAAAGTGTGGGGGTGCTTGGCTAAGGTCGCGGTTCCTAAACCTAAAGGGTTGAAGATCGGACCTAAAACCATGGATTGTGTATTCATTGGTTATGCACTTAATAGTAGTGCTAGTCGATTCTTGGTTTATAAATTCGATGTCTCAGATATACATGTTAATACGATTATTGAATCAAGGGACGCTAGGTTCTTTGAGGATATATTTCCGTATAAAAAAGTATATGAACCAAGTGGCAATGACAATGATAATGTTGTGAGACCTCAAGAGACTACAACTAGTGTTAATCCTGTAGAGGAAGAACCTAGACGTAGTAAGAGGCAAAGGACTACCACATCCTTTGGACCTGATTTTCTAACATATCTGTTAGAAAATGAGCCTCAGATGTATAAAGAAGTTGTAACGTCCCTAGAGGCACCATTCTGGGAAGAGGCTATCAATAGTGAAATTGAATCTATCCTGTCAAATCACACGTGGGAATTGGCAGACCTTCCTCCTGGCACTAAGCCTCTAGGAAGTAAGTGGGTCTTCAAAAGGAAGATGAAGGAAGATGGCACTATTGATAAATATAAAGCTAGGCTAGTAGTCAAAGGCTATAAGCAACGCGAAGGTCTCGACTACTTCGATACCTATTCACCTGTTACAAGGATTACAT
>PYAF01003069.1:188067-205577 GCA_007407185.1 Glycine tomentella
TCTCGCCGAGGAATCACACTTGCATACATATTCATATGCATTTAGTCATGTTGAATTGATCTCTTATTCATGTGGGGGATTGTTGGAGTTTTTGTTTAAACTCCATGGGTTATGAATAAGAGGCGGTTAACAATTCAAAATAATAACTACTCCTAACCGCTCTTGGGAAAGGTTAGAAAAATAACTACTCCCAACCGCTTCGATAACCAACGGTTACGATGGTTCATCGCCAAGAGTCGCGATGGTTTACCGACAACTCTTCAACAAGGTTGTTTGTTGTCTATAAATAGACACAGAGACAGTCAGAAAATAAAAAGTAGAAAAACTGATAGAGTTTTGATAATCAATCTTTTCTGATGTTCTCGCTTAGACATTAGTGCATATTCATATCACATAACTCTGTGGTTCCTCAAGCATTGTCTTTGTTCGTTTGGGCTGTTGATTTGAAGTGCCATCAATCTTCAGACGTTGATCCGTTCTATCCTGGGAGACAATTGTTCATCAACCTTTGACATCAATTGGAGAGAACAAATTGTCTTAAGGAGACAACATTGTTGGGTTCGGATCCTTTCATCTCTTTGCATCTGTGTCTGATTCATACTTATCATACAGGTTCTATTTAAATTGGTTTTTGTACAGTTGTAGTAGATTATATTGTTCCTCTTGATTACTCAGATTCTGACCCTTGTGCAATTGGATATATTCCAATTCTAAATTAACTAATAGTTCCAACAAACCCTTAGGGTATAGATCTTCTGGAGCATGATCTGTACACCTGCACATTAACTTTAGGTACAAAGAACCCTTGGGTTCCAGATATTGAATACTAACAAATTAACACATGATTCTACAAGCATGACCTTATCTGTAAAAAGAAATATAATCAATTTGGAATAGAAATAAAACCAGAGTTTTGAGGTAATCCATAAATCTTCTCGCTTCACTACACCCTCCTCAAATAACTTCTTCAATGTTGAGCCAATCTACAACAGTTTTAAGACATTATTTGAGAAATCACATGAGTAGAATAACTTAAAACGTTGTCTAATATTGTAAATGAGAGAATATTTTTGTTACATCCTTATTTGCAATGATCTCTCAATCAGTAAACAGTAGTTATGAAGCTGTGCAAATATATGCCTTAGGTGCATGATTTATGCCACTAATGATAGCTGTTCTGAAACTATTTAAACAATACGGTATCGCAGTGTAATTAGGCCAAATTATAATATTAAGAAAAAAACATAGCTTAGCATTGATTGTGACAATTACCTCCTTCTGGTTGTCGTAGAGTTGAGCACAATCAATATGGCGGTAACCAACCTGTAGCAATGGAGTAAGTGATTAAATATCATAAGCGAATTGCAAAAATTGTAGAACAATCAAATGTAACAAATCAGCAACAAAAATTATAGCCACAGCCAACCGCTTCTTTATTTCATCACCCAATTGAAAATATTGTTGCTCAAAATTTGCTGGAGAGCAAGTCTCAAATTGGTGGGTTAGAAACAAATAATAAAAAGGTGCACAAGCAAAACGCTATAGCCTATAAGTCCATAGTATTGAGATTTTTCAGAGATATATAGGTTATTAATAAAGCTAAAAGTTTATTCATTCTTGGACATAATTCACAAGAGTACTATCACGAGTTTAAAGTGTTGAAATTACTTTTGAACAAATAGATTATTTATAAGAAGATGGACTATATGAGCCCAGCTCAACACTTGAAGTTCAGGTTTGACATGTGAATTTTTTTTAAAGTTTAAATATGTTTTTTTCCTGTAATAAATTGTATTTTTTATTTTGGTCTTTATAAAATTATTTTTTCAAAATGGTCATCGTAAAATTTCGTTCTTTTTTATTTATTTTAATTTTTCATTTGGTTTTAGTCCTTAGAACATATTTATTTTTTCCGTTTTATTTCCTATAATATTTTTTTATTTTAAATTAATCTTTTTAAAAATTATTTAATAAGAACTAAAATCAAATGATATACATGTTCTACATGTTACAATGACACCAAACGAAGAAAAAAATTAGTATCTTACCGGAACTAAAACAAAACAATAAGAATTAAAACAAAATACAGAAATTTCACAAGTACCATTTTAGAAGAAAAAAACTTTATAAAGACTAATATATATCAGGGACTACAAATATACTTAAGTCAGATTTTAAAGTTTAGGATGGACTATTTTTTCATCACTTGATATTTATTGAATTTATTTCGAATAAACTTTTATATATTATTTAATATATAAATTTATGCTCAAAAGTAAATTATAATTTTAATAAAATATATTTTTATATTCATAAACATGATTTGAGATTTGAAAATAATCTTTGATAAAGAAAATAACATATGTCTTTCCAAAAGAAATTATTGTTATCCATTTTATTAAATTTTAAAATGTGACTTTTAAAAGTCTATATATATATATATATATATTCTTTAATGTTACATAATCTTTGTCCATCACTTTCACTTTCACTTTCATAGTTTCTGGATTGTCTATTTGTGTATTCGGTTGTTGTTGTGCAGCTAGTAAAGAATTAAAGATAGTCAATACTAAAACGGAGGTGAAAGTGAAACTCAATGAAGGTAACTGGAGGTGGCAGTGTAGGAGTAATCAGAAGAGACGTGAGGGAGATGGATTCCTTCATATAAGATTTTAGTCATTAGAAACCATAACTTTAACTAAAAGTAAGAGAGAAAATTTAAATAATAAAAAAATGCAGATATGATTTTTTTATAGCAGAAATTTTCACATGAAAAAATTTAAATGAAAATCTCACATGAGAATATCCACTCTTAGAAGAGAGGCTTGACGAAGGAAGGACTCTATGGTGAGGAAATTGAAGAAAAGATTATCGAAAGTCGTGTTGCATACGCTGTCTAAAAAAAACATGCCTTTGAAAACATAGAAAAACTTAGTTATTCTGTTGTCATTTTTGGGTTAATTTAAAAAAAAAAAAAACAAATTTAATCAAACACATCATCACATCATTGTAGCACCGTGTTTAAAATAAATCACTACTGGATCCGCATTTTCAAGTCCAATAATTTAGGCTTTGACCATTGATATTTTTTTTCTTCTAAAAATCATGATATTGAGGATCTTATAGCACCCACCACAATCATGCATTATCATATTCGCATCAGTGAATGAATACTATGTATTTATGAGATTAATAGTTAAATGTCTCAAACAATTACTTGTGATGCAAAATTAACTATTAATATGACATTTAAATAGTTTTATGACATCACTAGAGTCAATTGTGAAACATATTTAACCATTAATGACACAATGCAAATACAAATTGATAAGTATATATAGTCACTTTCATTTACTCTTAATCATCACCTATAAAACACAATTATTTAGATATATGTACGTATATAATTAATTACCAGTGTTAAGTGAACAGTGAACACTACTAGGTGAAAAATCTCATCACTGAATAAATCATTACTCAATCCAAAAGTAGAAACTAGAATAGAAATGAAGGAAAATCATAAAGTATATAATATATATATATAAAATAGAAAAAGTCCAATATTTCCTTGCCCCAATTTGCTCCTTAACCTTCAGCATATTCCTAGTATCTTTTCCGTTATATTTGTTGATTCTAGATAAGTATTAGTTGTATTTTTCTTTATTTTCTTATTCCTTTCGTTACTGATATTTTGTTGCTGAATAGGATCCTATGTTGTATATATATATATATATATATATATATATATATATATATATATATATATATTGCCTACAGTGGAATATAAAAACTACACACAGAAAAACTTTTCTTCATTCTTTACACGTTTTTGTCCTTTTATGGCATCAGAACTCTCACCTGGAGCTCTGCTGATATCCCTTTTTCTGTAACCATGACAGAAACCCCTCATTCCTCTAGTGGTAACCGCGTGTCAGATCCTCCTCCTTTTCGTGACCCTACTCAAAATCCGTCTAGCCCTTTCTACATACACCTCAGTGAGAACCCTTCCTCTGTCTTGGTCCCTCCCGTCCTCTCAGGTGGTAACTACCACTCTTGGTCTCGTTCCATTCGCATGGCACTCACCTCTAAAAACAAAATCGGGTTTCTCACTGGTGCTATTCCCACTCCAAAGTCTGATGATCCCAGCTATCCTTCATGGGAGCGTTGTAATACCTTGTTGATGTCCTGGCTCATAAATTCGTGCAAAGCATCATCTATCTGGACTATGCGATTGATGTCTGGAATGATTTACGAGAACGTTTTTCTCAAAGCGACCTTTTGCACATTGCAGAGCTTCAAGAGGAGATCTATGCCTTGAAGCAAGGCTCTCTCACTGTCACTGATTTCTTTACTACTCTGAAGGCCTCTTGAGAAGAACTTGACAATTTTCGTCCTTTTGCACCTTGTAGTTGTCAAGCCCGTTTTTACCATCAAAAGGACTTTATCATCCGGTTTCTCAAGGGTCTTAATGATAGATTCCATGTTGTTCGTTCTCAAATCTTGTTAATGGATCCTCTGCCATCTATTAACAAAGTCTTGATGATAGATTCCATGGTTATTCAGAATGAGCGACAACATATGGCTGTTGTTTCACCCCTTGACGAGCCCAATGCTTTCGCCAATCATGTTGATTCCAGTTTCTCTTCTTCCGCTAACGCTGCCAACACGCGTTCTTTTACTGGTAAGACTCGCAGTGGCGGAAATGGTGGACCAGGCGGAGGAGGTGGTGGACCAAGTGGACTTGGCGGCAGAGGCAGTGGTAGCCAACAATCCAGATTTTCAAAAATATGCTCTTATTGTAAGAGAGCAGAGTACACCGTTGACGTTTGCTACATCAAACACGATTATCCTCTTGGTCATCCTCGATACCCAGGCCGTCCACGCTTTTACAATCCACATGGTGGTTCTTCTTCTAGTAGTTCTTCATTCGTTAATCTCACTGCTGCTCCCGATGCTCCAACTTCCTTGTCACAACAAGTTGTGGAGTCACAGCATGGTTCAAGTCTTACTTTCACTCGGCCCAATATCATCTTTTGATGTCTTTACTCCAACAAGCCTCAGGTGGTACCAATAGTCATGAACCCCAATCTTCTACTCAGACCAACCTCATTCAGAAAGACCCAAATCATTTGTCTGGCCCTAGTGGTAATACGTCTTTTTCTTTTTGCAGTGTCACACCCCAAACTTCTCATATTTTTTCCTTTACTTCTTTACATAATTCCTCATCTTGGATTATTGATTCTGGAGCCACCGATCAAATTAGTTGTTCTCTCAAAAACTTTCAAGTTTTTTTCAAAAATAAAACCCATTAATATTTATTTGCCCAATGGATCCATAGTCACTTCACATTATATTGGGCTTGTTCTGTTACAATTTGAATCTAAAATAAAAATTGTTCGTTCTGACAATGGTCCCGAATTTTTCTTAAAAAAATTTTATGCTTCAAAAGGAATTATTCATCAAACAAGTTATCCTTACACACCTCAACAAAATGGTAGAGTTGAACGTAAACACCAACACATCCTTAATGTTGCTCGTGCTCTTATGTTTCAATCTGCCATTCCCAATGATTTTTGGTCATATGCCATTAAACATGCTGTTTTTCTCATAAACCTTCACCTATTATAAAAAATAAAACACCTTTTGAATTATTGTTTAATCAACATCCTGATTTTTCTATGATCAAGGTTTATGGGTCTCTTTGTTATGTTTCTACTCACCATCCTCGCAAAAAGTTTGATCCTCGATCTAGACGTGGTGTTTTTCTGGGTATTTTCAATGGCACAAAAGGGTATATTATTTTGGATTTAGATAACAGACAAATTCTTTTATCCAGAAATGTTATCTTTTATGAGTCCAGCTTCCCTTTCCAAAAGCACAATTCCATGCCCAAACCCAAGCCCAATTCCCTTACTCCTCACACCAACCCCACCTTACCAACCTTACCCAACAACACTAACCCTTATACAGACCCCATTCTTATTGATGATTTCCTTTATTCCCAATCTGTTCCTCAACATGAGTCATTCTCTCTGCCCGAGTCATCCTCTCTTCCCTCACCTAACTCATCACCATCTACTACTCATCCCAATTTCTCATTACCATCACCATCCTTACCTAGCTCGCCTGTGTCTTCCATTCCTCAACCTCGTCGCTCCACCCTCATCCCTTAACCGTCCACTTGCCTTCGTGACTTTTTCTGCAACACCTTTAGTACTTCGTCAAAACCACCATCCTCAACGTGTGCATATCCTATTCAAAAGGTTATTTCTTATTCTCAGTTATCTCCTTCTGATCACAAATTTATTATGTCCCTTTTTTCTGAAACTGAATCCTCCACCTACAAGGAGGCCATTCAAAACCCTTGTTGGATAGAGGCTATGAAAACTGAAATTGATGCTCTGAATTTAAATGAGACTTGGGACATTGTTGTTCCTCCTACTCATGTTCGACCCGTAGGATGCAAGTGGGTTTATAAGATCAAGCGTCGACCTAATGGCAGTATTGAACGCTACAAAGCACGCCTTGTTGCTAAAGGGTTTTCTCAAATTGAAGGAATTGATTATCTGGAAACCTTCTCCCCTGTGGAAAAGATGACTACCATTCGTGTTGTCCTGGCTTTAGCTTCAATTCATCGATGGCATTTGCAGCAATTAGATGTCACCAATGCCTTCTTGCATGGAGACTCAACAGAAGATGTCTATATGTCCATCCCTCCAAGCATTCATGGCTATTCTAGTTCACATTGCTGCAAACTTCGGAAATCTCTCTATGGTTTGAAGCAAGCTAGTCGTCGTTGGTATGAGAAACTTTCTAATCTTCTTTTATCTTGTGGATATCAGCAGGCCTAGGAAGATCATAGGCTTTTTTTATCAAAAGCCATGGAACTGATTTTACAACTTTGCTAGTGTATGTTGATGATTTAATTGTGGCTGGTAATTATTTGCGTGAAATTGATACTGTTAAGTAGGTTTTAAATTCTAATTTCCATATTAAGGATTTAGGGCCTCTAAAATACTTCTTAGGATTGGAAGTTAATGAATCAGATGCTGTAATTTCTATTTGTCAACAAAAGTATTGCTTAGATTTATTATCTGATTCCGGCATGTTGGGGTGCAAACCATCTACCACTCCAATGGATTGCTCACTTCGTCTTCATCAAGACTCCAGCGCACCCCTGACTGATCCTCTTTCTTACAGACGATTGGTTGGTCGTCTGTTATATCTTACAAGCACACGTCCAGACATCACTTTTCTTGTTCAGCAACTTAGTCAATTCATGGCTAATCCTACTCAAGTCCATTACTAGGCTGCCATGCGAATTCTTAAATATCTTAAAGGTTGCCCCAGCAAAGGTCTAATGTTTAGACGTGATTCTTCACCTCATGTCCTGGGTTTCAGCGATGCAGATTGGGCCACTTGTGTTGACTCTCGTCGATCCATCACAGGATATTGCATTTTTATTGGCAATTCTTTGGTTTCCTGGATAACCAAGAAACAAAACACAGTGTCCAGATACTCTTCTGAGGCCGAATATAGAGCACTTGCTTCCACCACTTGTGAGTTACAATGGCTCACTTATTTATTATCTGATCTGCGAATTTCCTGTCCAAAGCAACCTGTCCTGTATTGTGATAATCACAACGCACTCCATATTGCTGCTAATCCTATTTTTCATGAGCGCACCAAGCATCTGGATATTGATTGTCACATTGTTCACGAAAAAGCTCAATCATGCCTCATGCGACTACTACCAGTTTCTTCCTCCAACCAACTTGTTGATATGTTTACCAATGCCCTTCCTCCTCCCCTATTCATCATCAACTTATCCAAGCAGGAGCTTCTTGACATTCACACACCTCCAGCTTGAGAGGGGGGGGGGGGGGGTTAAAACAGAACAAGCCCAATATTCTAGATAAGTATTAGCTGTATTTTGTTGTATTTTTCTTTGTTTTCTTATTCCTTTCGTTACTGATATTTTATTGTTGAATAGGATCCTATGCTGTATATATATATATATATTGCCTATAGTGGAATATCAATATAAAAACTACACAAAGAAAAACTTTTCTTCATTCTTTACACGTTTTTGTCCTTTTAATATATATATATATATATATATATATATATATATATATATAAAAAAGTACGAATCACATAATAATAAGATGAAAACCTTGATGGCGTGAGTTATAGCATCACCAACGACACCAGGGTAAGC
This sequence comes from Glycine tomentella, assembly GCA_007407185.1. Taxonomy (NCBI): domain Eukaryota; kingdom Viridiplantae; phylum Streptophyta; class Magnoliopsida; order Fabales; family Fabaceae; genus Glycine; species Glycine tomentella. Next base: position 196,289 of record PYAF01003069.1, read on the forward strand.
CTGCCATGTTCCCTAGCTAAGTGAAGGGATTTAAGCTCCAGGGTTGAGCTCGAAGAACCGGATTTCGTTGCTCATTTTTTTGCATCACAACACAATTAGCCCTTGTCAACGCAATTGCTGTGTGCGGACGAATATTAATTGAAGATGAACAAATAAATAAACACAAGGATTCAGAATATGCAAGTGCAACATGTGTGACAAATTAACGGCACTAGTCTGTCCACTACGATGCCACGTGCTCTTTGGACTCTTGTTGAATTTCTAGCATGTTGATGTGATGTTCATATTTTGGAGGAATGTTTCTGTATCTACCGTGTAGAGTTTGATCTAATGGTTTGATCATTCCAGTACCATTATTATTGATCACTAGGTTCAATATAATATCGTATTTTTTTAATTCTTATTTATAAGATTTAAATTTAAAATGATTTTTTTAGACTCCATGATATTCATTATATTAATTATTTTTAGACTAAAATATATTTAATTAAAATAAAAAAAATGTAGTAACAAATAAACAGAAGAGTAAAAAGAATATTAATAAGGATAATTTTAAAATAATCATAAATTTAAGATTAATTTATTATTATAAATTAAATTAATTATTTTCTTAATTTCAATAAATTAAATAATTGAATCTTATAAAAAGAAACTAAGAGAGTATTTAAACCTAGTGTGAAAAAAATATAGGGTATATGGATTGGAAAAAAATACATATAAAATTTTTTTAAAAAATATAGAAGATAATTAGATTAAAAAATGAGATGGAAGAAAAATTATACTATGTAATAACTTAATTATTTTTACTGGTTTCAATAAATTAGGTTTTTAATTTTTATATATAGAATTAGAAGTAGTATTATATAATAGATTAATTAGAAATATCTTTTAATTAAGAAACAAAAGTTAAAGTAACTAATTTTTAAATAAATCATAATTCTGAATAAGAAATTAAGAAGGCAAATTTTTAAGGGACGGCTTGAAATTGATTAGTTGTAAGTAACTCATTCTCTACTTCATTAAGTTTTTGAGTTATCCAAGTCGACAAACCTACCAAAATGGTCTAATTTCTTAGCTGAGACTTGAGGAAAGAGACAGACATGAAAAATTAGAAATTTTCAGTTTAAGGGTTGCAAGTTGCAACCTAAAAGGCTAATAGTGACAAAGGATGCACCTAGCTATAAAGAGAAAAGAGTAGGTTTCTGTTATTCCATCCACTTATTTTTAACTTATCATATCATTCAGACTTTTCATATATCGCCCTCCACAATTCGTCCTCCGGTAAGTAACCCCCATTTGGTTCATGAAAGAAGCTTGCCTTGAGTAACCTTTCCTGCAACAACAAAAACTACAGTGTCAGAAAACTGTACGAAAGTTCCAAAATCTTTTATACCATCCTTATAATATGACAAGCATCAAGTCTTGCTAAGTTTCTACTCTAAATGACTCCCAACTCTCAACCCTTATTTTTAAATTATATATGGTTGCGAATTATGGTGAGTCAGGCAACATTTTTCTATCTCTCTTTTTATTATATCATAAATCTTATAATACTTATATTTTTTTGTCTTTCTAAGCATTGAATGCATGTTATAGGAGTGTCCATATAACTTTTTCCCTTTTGTTTCCCCTCAAAATGCCGAAATAGTTATTGAGTAGTGATATATGAATACCTTTCAGTTATAACACTTCATCAACAACCATTTTTTTTTTCTATATCTATCTGATTTTATCACATTATAAATTCATATCCTATTTATATTTCTCTTTCTTCACTCTCTTTATCTTTCTAAATATTAAATAACATATGGATGTCCATTGATCATTTTGCTAGTTATTTAATTCTAACATTTTTATGTAATAATCTACTTGGATACCCCAGATCTTTCTATTACTCATATCATATGTATTTTAACCCCGAAATTATCACCAGGAGAATTTGGCAAATTAATTTAAACCAAAATGTTCTTTCTTTTTTCATCAGGGTACATTTTTGCTCAGTAATTCTTTGGTGGCATAACTAAATGCTAACATCATACTTTTTAACACTTTTTCTCTTCTTTCTAATAAACTCTCTTGTTGGTGAAATTCATGTAGTCTCATTCCTCAACTGATGGATCTTATTTCCCAATTAACAAGACTGCGCGAATTTCAACTATTAGTAGAGAATCTATTAAAAAGAGATGGATAGAGATCGAGTGTTTCTCTTCCCAAATAGACACATTCATGATTTGGAAACCTGACCCTTAACAATTTTAATCATGTATTCAATATCATCAGCAACTTCTTTCATTGAAGGCCGTTTTTGCCTCTGGTCATCCACGCATGCAGTTGCAAGATACCCCAATGACTTCATAGTTTCCAATTCCAACTCACTAGCTCCCTCTTTAAGCAGAGGATCAACCACATCCATCAACTTGTCCTCAACCATTTTCCTCTTCCCATACATGGCCAAGTTCACACTCTCTTCTTCCCTATTGAAATCAATAGCCTTCTGAGCAGTGAGCAACTCCATCAACACCACTCCAAAGCTATAAACATCGCTCTTATCCGTCAACTGAAAGTTACGATAATACTCGGGGTCTAGATACCCCAGTGTCCCTTGAGCACTAGTGAAAATATGGCTCTTGTTCTCTTCAGCCAATTCAACAAGCCTAGATAGCCCAAAATCAGAAACTTTTGCATCAAGCTTGTCATCAAGAAGTATGTTGCTTGATTTCACGTCACGGTGGTAAATTGGTGGCACGGCTGCTGAATGCAGATAACAAAGCCCTTCAGCTGTTTGGTGTGCAATTTTGAGTCTTTGGTGCCATTTGAGGGGTTCCCTCGAGCCAGAAGAGTGGCGATGAAGGTAATCGAAAAGGGTCCCATTTGAGACGTACTCGTATATTAGCAAAGGGTGTTCAAGTTCCAAGCAACAACCAAGGAGTCTAACTAGGCTTCTGTGGTTTACTTGGCAGAGAATTCGGACCTCGTTTTGCATTTGATCAATGCCTTTGGTGCATCCAAGCTTGGCACGTTTGATGGCAAAGACGGTTCCATCGTCAAATGTTCCCTTGAAGACTTCACCAAAGCCACCAGTGCCAATGAGGTTTTCTTGGGAGAAATTGTTGGTTGCTTTTCTTATCTCTCTGCCAGTGAAAATTCTTGATGATAAAGCATTGGCTTTGGCACTTGAGATTTCTTTCCTCTTTTGGATTTTGGCTTCCTTTGCTTGATTATGCTTCTTGTAGAAAATGACTCCTATAACTGTTACAATAGAGACTATTCCTCCTAAGGAAGCAACCACTGTTGATAACAGAAGAGTTTAGGGAGGAAGAAGCACAAACACAGTGGTTAGTTACAACTTACAAGAAAATTGCCTTTGACAGAGAAATCTTGTATGAGAGGAAAAAGTGAAACATTGAAGTGCTCAATTATTTGTAGAGTTTGGATCCCTTATTGTAAAATGTGCAGTATTTGATACAAGGAATGTATCAAGTGATGAGAGGAGTGTTTCCACAAGAAGATAACAAATAAATCTGTAACATACTACTATACATGATGATTAGAATTTTAATGCTTGCATGATCCATAGAAAATTTAATCTTAACCTTTTATGATTTACCTTACGGTTCACGTATCTCATTCTCTCATAGTAGAAGTTCTCTCACTTAACATCCCCTTTTCATACAATAATAAAGATTTATTGTAACAGCAAATATTGCACAATATAGCGCAAGTGATCCGAACTGTTAATTGTTGGCATATATATAGCAAAAGAAACCTATTAACAGAGTTACTACATGATACACACATACCAGCCAGAAGCATTTTCTTTTTCTTCCGAACTTTGCAGTGGCTATCTTTTCCATGTCCTTTGCACTTTGTATCTGCAGGTTATAAAAAATAAAGCTAAAACTAAAACAACAACAAAGGATCCAGAATAAACAAGCATTTATAATAATCGGTCACGTTAGCCTCACATTAGTTGACAGCCTAAATATAAATCTTAAAATCTAAAACAACTGAAAAATTATACAAAAAATAATAATAACAACTAACAAATATCAAATATACCAGCATGTAATTGCCTGATACTAACTCAAATTTCATAAATAAAGTCTTTATATCAAATATACCAGCATGTAATTGCCTGATACTAACTCAAATTTCATAAATAAAGTCTTTAGTTTGAATTTTGTGAATAAAAAAATATGATTAGAATTTAAAAAAGGAGAACTCATTAAATATGCCTAATCAAAATTTCAATTTTGTTCCAACACTAAATGGTTACAAGCTGAAGGTCTCAACTAAATTGAATTATACTTTTAATAACATTAAGTGTTTATTTTATAAAAAAGATATACATGTATATGAGTTAAAAATAGCAAGCCCACACATCAAACTCGTTCAATATGCAAACTAAAAACATGTTTGAGTTCCAATTGAAGTTGTGATGGCACACATTCCCATAAACATCTGTCAGACGAACGCAAAAAATAATCTTTGAATCCGTTTACAAACTAATTTTGGGTGGTGCAAATGTTTAACCATGCATGCACTAAATTGTCCAACTCATATAAGTCCACATTTAAATGGGTTAATTCTTAGTGGACTCAAGCCCATGTTGCAAGTTAACGATATATTTCAAATTAAATAAATATATTTTTAGTTTTTAAATAAAATACAGTATGTGACTACTTATTGATTTTATACAAGTAATGTCAAATTCTAAAGTATCGCTTAGTAAATAAAGTAAACACAAAAAAACATAGATTAGCTTTGGGCCATACTCTGTGTCTGAGCTTGAGGTTGACACGAACCATTGATCGGGTCCCACTTAAACCCAACATTGCACAAGCACCTTTGCACCCCACCACCAGCGGGGCCCACTCCACATTTCGAGTTCAACAATTCCTTGCAATCTATTGGCGCCTTACAAACCGGTTCCTGTGGTGCCACCCACTTGATCCCCACCCCAGGCTCCGGCCACCGCTTTCCTGCCGCCGTGCCGTTAAAATCCACAAAACTCTGATACGCAGCGCATCCTCCGCCGTGTACCCGAACCGCATATTCTTTGAGGGATCCACCACTCTTATACTCGCAGCACACTCCCACGCGCCCGCACGCGCCGAAATCCGCGTGCTCCTCAACATAGCTGTGGCACATGCCGCTTGCGGTGCAGTTCATCGAAGGCGCGTGGGTGGTGCAGTTGAAGAGAAAAACGGTGTTTCCTGAAGCCACGCTGAAAGGAAGGGTTTCGTTCAGGTGCATGCCTTCGCTGCGGAAGTCCGTGGACACGCATGTCTTTGGTGTAAGTGATGCGGGTCGGGTTATAATCCTACGGTTTAACGGGTCAATGGACCTGATCATGTAGGCTGACCCGGCGAGTGCATCCAACCACAGTGTACCCGCAGTGCACCGAATCTTGTACCACGGGTCGCCACAATCGGGTCCAGTGCTTAACGGATAGGGAACCGGGTTCGAACCACAATTCCCGCACTTACGCATGGCCTCGGCACGTGATAGAAACAATGCTATAGTTGTGAATATTAGCATTGCAATGTTAGGTTGGTCCATGAAAGTGCTTAATGGAACCATATGGTAAAAAAGAAACAATTGCTTCTATATATGCACTGTTGTTACTTGTTAGATATTTTAATTATTTTAATTCCAGTTAAAATTAGAGGGGGAAATGATTAATAAAGAGAAAATTATAAGCTAATGGGTGTCACGCAGCCACATATGTGTGTGTAGGAGAATGTGAAATTTGCTACGCTTTTCCAAAAAAATTGTGCAATTTTATGTAAACGTACAGATATGGTAATTCCACTGATGCAGAGGAGTTGAACATGGTTAAAAAGGACGAGATTAATTGACTTTGAACGTATTAGTGTACGATCTGGGAAACATTGCATGTAGCAGATTTTGGTTTTCTAAAATTTAAAGTATACTAGTATCTCTCTTTTCTAACGAAGATATGCATGTTTCTCTTTCACCATGCATGAATTGACGATGGTTCGATATTGTTTTCAGTAGATTCATATCATCAGACGTGGCTTTGTTCTGGGGTTCGATGTTTGAGGAAAATTTTAACGATGAAAGACTTGGAAACGACAGAAAATGAGATAGCTAAGTTCTAGTTTATTACTTTATGTATTCAAGTCAGTTGGAGATCTAGTAGCGGAGAATTTAAGTAGTTTGTACAAAAAATAAATAAAATCTTATTGCTACACTGTATTAAAAAAAAAAAAAAAGGAATTGACGATAATGTTCGATTTTCAATTGAGTCAATCCATTAGTGCTTATTATACTCAAATTCCTTATAATATTGGGAAAGAAAAAGTGATCTTTACATAATGTTAGTTAACATCTAAAATAATATAAAAAAAATTACTAATCTGCTAAGCACTAACATTATTAAACAGGAAAAAAAATGAGCAGTGGAATGAGCGACCAAATGTCACTACTGATTCCATCATTTTGATACTCATTTAGAGACCACTAGTGCTTGTGTTTAATTAAATTGTATTTTCTTAAAAATTCAATTAAATTAGTTAAACTTATTATTAGTTAGTTATCAATAACCCATTAGAATCAATTTAGTGGTGAAGGTTTGGGTAATTTGCATGAAGTCTTATCATTGTATACTAATAAAAAAAGTTTAAAAATATTTTGTCTTTGTAATTTAATATTTTTATTGTTATTTTTTGTCCTTATAAATTATTTTTGTTTAGTTCTTAAGATATTTTATATAATATTTTTCACTGTTTAAAACATTATCTAAAATGTCTTAAACAAAAAACAAAACAAACATAATTTATAAGAACTAAAAACAAAAAAAAATGTTAAATTATAAGAATTAAAAATCTATTTAAACCTAAAAAAATTTAACAATCAATATCTAAATTCAGTCACTAAACGCGTTAGTGACCAGATTTATTACAAACAGTCTATGGTGTTACTTATTATATCAATATATAAGTACTTTAGCAAACAAATCTATACCAAAGCAACCAACTATTTTGGTGGTAAAAATTTTATTTTGTGATTGTATGTGTGATATCCCATATTAGATCTTCTAATTTAGGAGAATGAAGTGCATGTCTAAGTTGATTTAGGATAAGAAACATGGGGAAAAAACATATGTTAAAAGATAGAGAAAAAGGAAATATACAAATACATTTGTAAAATAATTTTACACCATTATCGAATTAAAAATGATAATTTATGATAAGTTTATTAACTTTAACAAAAAAATTTACATCAACAATGATATATGATTAAATAATAATATTATAAAATTGTTTTATACTATCAATGTATTACCATTAAATTCTAAAAGATATTGCTTCTTAGGAATATTTCCAAGAAATAGCTAGATTAAGTTCATTCCAAAAAGATATTAAATACATTTTTATGGATTTGACTAAATTATACCTTTAGAACTTTGAGCTACCCTAGTCTAAGTGAAGTGTGTAAATTTAAAATTAGCAGTCATCAACACATATCACGATCATCATTATTAGTCACATCCAATTTCCTTTAATTTAATTTATATATTAATAGTAACAGATGTGCTAGATCACCCTCTAATCTTTCGATCATTAGGGAAAACAAAGCCTAATATGATGCCCAATAACGAAATTAAATTTAATGTGTGCATTATGGAGCTAAGGTATATATGAAAATGATGCATTCCAATTTCAAATTATGGGACCCCTCTAGTCCTGGGCCCTAGGCAGTCGTCCCTCTTGACATATATAGCCTAAGGTTGAGCTTGAACACATCGACTTTCAATCATTTATAAAGAACATTCTTGTAACTTAGTGTAAACCATCCGAGAAACCTTATATATGACCCTTATGTTTTGGTTTTGAGCATGCGGAAACTTACTTTAGGAATATTTGGAATAAAGTATCTAGATCGAGAGACAATTGTGTAACGAACAGTTAGGCAATAGAAATTTGATTCCAGTATACCTATGTTATTTGTTAGTAAAAAATTTGGTGGAATTTTTTTTTTTCTTTTTACTGGTAGTCGCTTGTGTGCGTCAGCTTATATGACGAGTTGATTGACATTTTCAATCGTTAGCCACTTTTGTTTGTATTTAGTGACAACCAGTGGATCATAGTATTGTCAACAATCACTACTACAAACAACACATTCTACATCGGTTATTTAGCACATTCTACGTCGGTTCAAGAACCGTCGTAGTATCCAGCGTCGTTGAAAGGTTAGACATTCTACGACGGTTATTGAATCGTCTTAGTATGTCATATTCTAAGACGGTTTTTATCTTATAACCGTCTTAGAAGTGTACTTTCTAAGACGGTTTTCTACATAACCGTCTTAGAATGTCCTTTTTTTAAAAAAATAACGATTCTAAGACGGTTTTCCATATGACCGTCTTAGAATGACTTTTTTTAAAATAAAAAAAAAAGATTCTAAGACGGTTTTTTGCAAAAACCGTCTTAGAAGTTTACTATTATAATAATAAAACAATAAATTCCATATATTTTAAAAAATTCCTCTACATACATGTATTCATTAATGACAAAACATACCAAGCTGATAATAAAAGTTGCATTGAGTATAATATGAATATTTCTTGGCCAAATTATTACTATTGGATATTATCTTATATAAAGTTTAAACAGATAAATTCAATTATATAACCTTGAGTGTTGAAATTTCAAGTATAGGATTAATTATATACACACGTAAAGCCTATATACATGCACACCCATGAAACTTAAAGAGTAAATGCAATTAGACTTGTACGTACCTATATCATGAACTTCCTAAGTTGTTCCACAAGTACCTGAAACATTATAAAGTGAGGGAATATATTATTTTAACTTGAACTGAAGTGGTTGAATTTAGTAATTGATACAAATGCGAGAAATGAATTAAAATAATCAACCTATTTTCAATCAGCATTGTTTCAAGGGAAGTGGGTAATTTTTGATGTAGAAGAAAAGAAATAACTTCCACTTCCCTTCACCATTTGGATAAGCCTTTCTCTGCAGTTTTAGTTTTCCTCCCAGACTTGAATATTTATTGGACAGTTATTATTTTAACTAAGTTCAAATATTGTTTGTGACTTAATGTCCCAAGGCTTTAATGCACGACAAGACCAAGCATAAATAAATAAGTTCAGCACACTATTAACTTGATAGACACATCTCATTGAAAAGAGAGCAGGCATAAAATGATAAAAAAAAAAAAGAAAAAAAAAGCTTCATGCCCTTTTAATTAGTGGCTTAGGCACGCTTTTCAGCACCTTTGGCTATAGTACATTCAT
>PYAF01003069.1:205677-239576 GCA_007407185.1 Glycine tomentella
AAAACCACAGATCTATACGCAACTACGCGAGTGTCTTTGAATTAGCTTATTATGTGTTCTAGGCATCTTTATAAAAAATTATTGTTTCACGCTAAATAATCAAAACCTAACATGCTGTAAAGGTGTGACGAACGGATTCCAGAAACACGCATTCAATCAGATAACTCGAAAAGGAGAAAGAAATGCAAAAAAAAAAAAAACACCGATTTTAGAAATGGAAGAGTGAAGAACGTAAAATCAATGGAAATCGATTCGGCGACAACATCAGCCAGCAAAAACCAAAAGGAAAGAAATTAAGGAAATGGATAACCGAAAACGAAAAAGAAACCTGATAGCGCTGAGAAAACCCTAGAAGTGAGTGCAGAGAGAGAGGTTTGGAGCGAGGCGCGGGCGGAGGCAAGGGAGGCGTGGAGGAGGAAGAGGCGGAGGTGAGGGCGAAGGAGAGGTCGGGGGAGAGAGGGAGTAGCAGATGGATCCTAAAGGGTGTGAGAGAAGAGGGAACCCTAAAAGCAAAATGTGAAAGAAGCGGGAGACATTTTAAAATAGCGTAAAGGCTTCTAAGACGGTTTTGCAAAACCCGTCTTGGAATGGAGCTTTCTAAGACGGTTTTAGTGGAACCGTCTTAGAATTATTGTATTTATTTACAAAAATGCCACCGCGTTACTTTCTAAGACGGTTTTCGATCAACCGACCTTAAATCAGCGTCTTAAAAGGCCCTTCTTGTAGTAGTGAATAAAAGGGCATTAGTGTTGGTTTTAAGAATATATTTAATGTTAGATTTTGGAATAAATCTTAAACTGAAGATGATCTTTCTCAAATCTAATAATAAAGTATTTCTTAAGATATTTTATGATGTTGGAGATCCAATTTTTAGGGAAGAATTCTAAAAATTCACACACTTAAAAAAAAATGGCTCATTTGGTAACAATAAAACGTGAGGAGAAAAATGAGAAGAAAAAAAAAACAATTGATAACGAGGAGATGAAAAAAAAGAAACTAACAAAAGATCCATGAAAAAAACAACAACATCAAATCCTAGCCCTCTTTGTAACAAAGAGATTCATGAAATATTTCTTTTTTTAAAAAAATAATACAAAGAAAATAATACATCAGAGAAGGGGAAGGGGGGAATACCGGGGGAGGAGGGGAAGTGGGGAAGAAGGCGAAGGAGGAGAAGAGAAAAAGAGAAGAAGAAGAAGAAGTGGAAAACATGAGTAGGTGGGATGGTGCCGAGGAGAGAAGAGGAAGAGTGGAAAAGATTCAGTGAGGGTAAAAAAAAAAATTAGAACGTTACATGTTAAATTAATATTTAATTTAATAAATATTTAAAAGTGAAAATTCATGTAGACTTATTAAAAATTATTTAGGATTCATCAAAAAGTGATTTAAGATTCCAATTTAAAATCTTTCATTAAAGATGCTCTTGTCGTTTTCTTTGCATTTTTTTTGTTGTAGAATATAATGGTCAAATAAAAAATGTTATACATGTTGAATGCCAACAAATGTTTTTATTACAACTTTTTTTAACACAAAATCTAAAGTAATATTTCTTTCATAAATACTATTTTATCTATTTTTAACCTCTAACTCTTTGCTTCTCATGGTGCTACAAAATTAAAGAAAGAAAAACATATCAACCATCCTAAAACACATGACATTTTGATTTGCATTTTCTATATATATTGTATAATTATTTATTTATTTATTATTTTTAGAGAGAGAAATTTAAAAAATAATCATAATTTGATCATTTTAAATTAAATTAAATTGGACCTAATTTTGAATTTAAAGTTAAATTAATTAAATAATAAAATAAAAATATTTAAATTAGATCATTATTCTTTTATAAAATTTAATCACATTTAATTTTTCAAAGCTATAAAATAAGTAATGAAGAGTGGTTTCTTAAAAACATCAATGGATTCACATACCAAATTGTCATCCAAAATAGGGGAATTTCGCCTAATTTCATCGTTCAAAATCGAAAGTAGATCCCGGGATATTAACTTTGACATATTATGTAACATATCTATGAAAATTTAGAATTAACAAGATCCAACCCACAACATTCTTTAATGATTTATCATGAGCCTTTTGTCTCCTCATTACAAACTTCGACGTGCGTTTTTGACATAACCCAAATCATTCCATATTATTTATTGTCACCTCAACACTTGTTATTATGCTAATGGATGATTGCTCCGGTGGCTGCACGAACAAGTATTTAATCAAATTTAAAAGCAAAATGATTTCGAAAACATGAATTTGTCGTTACTAAAGTGATATATCACGGTTCTCCATATCCCAAATTCCATGGAACACAATAATAGTTTTGCTTAAACTTGAGAATCACAGAAGAAAATGAGGAAGGATCTTGGATCAAGAGTCCCTTTCATGCGTTTGGATTACAAGTGTAGCCCAATAGGGTGCATATTTGTGCCTGGGCCCTTGGTTAGTTTGGTTCAAAACAATTAGCATTAAGAGACTGCGAAAATATCAGTGATTGATTAACTGCGGACAGGTCGTAAGCCACATGGTTTAAGGGTGAATCACTTATACATATCTTTATCTTTTGTCTAACAACGGCCGGGTTATGGAAGTTGCTTTCTTATAAGAGAAACTTTTCCAAATTGCTAGCGTTTACAAATATATATCTATATCTATCTATCTATATATATAATCAATCCCGTTTTTTTCTAATTTTTATTTTAGTGTTAGAATGCTGGCTGACATGCTAATTGCATCTTTAATTCGTGTGTAAACTGTAAGCAATCTATAAGGAATATTAATCATATTGAGCTTATTAATTGATCAATTCAAAGCACAGATGATGGGGCATTTTGAGATTACTAATCTTGGGCATCATACTTGCTAGGAACAAAAATTAAACATCTTGAATAGGGGACTTTTTTCTATCAAAGAAAGTATAATTATAAGGAGATCCGAAAGAAGTTTACGTTGGAGGAGTATAACCTATGAAGAATTCGAACACGTCTATGTATTGGATGTAAAAGTATAGGAAGACAAAGCTAAGCAACTAGATGAGGAATATGTTTGCATCAATTTAATTGGATGCTCGATGTATTTAACATAATTAGGTACTGTTTGAATATATTTTTTAATTATAAATACTTACATTGACCAGGCTGGAAATTGTTTGCATCAATTTAATTGGATGCTCGATGTATTTAAAATAATTAGGTACTGTTTGAATATATTTTTTAATTATAAATACTTACATTGACCAGGCTGGAAATTGATGACTTGAAAATAACCTAATGGCAAAGGCTATTGTTCGAAAAAGATATATATATATATATATATATATGTGTGTGTGTGTGTGTGTTTAGATTACAAAGAAATTGTAGCTCAACCTACTACAGAGAGAAGCATAATTCATTATTGCTACAAGTGCAACTGTTAATCAAGCCTTGTGGATTGAGAAGTTGTTCATTGTTGATTTGCACAAAGAGCAGTAGGAGAGCACTTCCCACAGAAATTAACTTTTTAAGCTCTTGTGGAAGAGATTAGGTGTTCAAGGCTACTAATTCAAGAAACGGTGATGAGTTCGTGCCTTGTTAGTTTTTGCGCAGAAAGTTTAAATTTAAATTTCCTTACTTTTGCTAACTTTACTTGTCTGAGTTTGGTTAAACATTAATAGAACTCAAAGTAAAAAATAGAGCTAAAGGTGACTAATGGGAGAGATTAATCATAGATAAAATAGGTAATACTTGACACCAAAAACATTATGACAATAAAGTGATATATAGATAGAGTAATGACCAATGAGTTCCCAAACCTAAACCTTCAAACCTTCAACCTTAGCACCAACAAGAATGCCAATAATGCACTCAATCTCATCAGCAATATCTTTCATCGTAGGTCTATTCTTCCTCCGATCATCCAAGCACGCAACAGCAAGAGCCCCAAACGCCTTCATACTTTCCAACTCCAACCTACTACCACCACTCTTCAGCATAGGATCAACATTATCCATCAACCTCCCTTCCCTCAAAGCCCTCTTAATCAAAACCACCAAGTTCACATCCTCCTCTTCCCTATTGAAATCAATCGCCTTCTTCGAAGTCAAAAGCTCCAACAAAACCACGCCAAAGCTATACACATCACTCTTATCCGTGAGCTGAAAGTTCACATAGTATTCCGGGTCAAGATACCCTAATGTCCCCTTAGCACACGTGGTTATGTGTGTTGCATCACTCACAGCCAACCTAGAAAGACCAAAGTCAGAAACCTTGGCATCAAGGTTATTATCCAAAAGAATGTTACTAGATTTTATATCTCTATGGTAAATTCTTGGCACAGCTGCATTGTGAAGATATGCAATTCCTTCAGCGGTTTGGCGCGCGATTCGCAATCTCAAATGCCACCCGAGTCGAATCCCTCTACTAGAGTTGTTGTTGTTGTTGTGGTGAAGGTGCTCGAAAAGGGTTCCATTGGGGACGTATTCGTACACAAGAAGAGGCTCGGAAAGTTCAACACAACACCCTAATAGTCTCACGAGGCTTCTGTGGTTGACTTGGCAGAGGATTTTGACCTCGTTGAGGATTTGGTCTATGCCTCTTATGTTGCCGGGTTTGGCTCTCTTGATGGCTGTGATGGTTCCGTCGTCTAGGGTTCCTTTGAAGACCTCACCGAAGCCGCCGGAACCTAGGAGGTTGGCTTTGGAGAAGTTGCTTGTTGCCTTTGTGAGCTCTTTCATGGTGAAGATCTTTGCGGATCTGCCGCCACTATTGTTTGCGTTTAATATGTCGCGTGCCCTGCTTAGGCTTTGTTCGGTTTCTCTTTTGATTCTTCGCCTACGGAGGTATAACACCAATATTGTGATCATGGTTGTTGTTAGCGTGGCGCTTGCAAACAATGTTGTGCCTGAAATTTCATAATAGCAAGATTTTCTTTTGGTTTATTATTGGAACAATATATGTGAAAAACAAATGCTAGTTGACAAGAAAAAAGACAAAAAAATACAAAACTGGATTCATAAATTATAGTCAACAAATAGTCCCAAATACAAGATATATTGGTCAAGATTTCACGATTATCTTATCTCAGACAAATAGGTTATTCGTAATTACTCAAAATGTATGATATGATAAAAAAAAATAGATGAAAAAGAAATAAAAAATATTAATGGGTTTTTCAAAATAGTGGAAGTTTAAATATAATTATTCTTTTTATCACATAGGAACGTTCGTCACACGTAACACGTTCGTTTTCTGTCACAATTTTTTTTTAATATAAGGTTTAAGACGTGATTCTAGCTAATTACATGTCGCTCTCAAACAATTTTTTTTTTATAAATGATATAAGATCATGTAATAGTTTATCGTCCTATCATATTTTTTTAATAATTAACTCTTTAGTATTAATTCAAAATTAGAAAATTATGAATAGAACCCATAAAATATAATGTGAGAAGCACATTATTTTTATTTTTTTAATATAATTAATTAATAATAAAGAATATATTATAAAAATTAAAAATATATTCTCAATTATAAAAAAAATAGGGCAAAACGCCAAAACCTTCCGTGACAACTGCCCACGTTTACTTTCCCCAGACTGTTTTTGTGACTACGGCCGTTTAGTATTGTGTCTATAGAATTTGAATTAGATCTTATATCTTGAGAGTGAAACCTTTTTTTAAGGCAATTTTTGTGGACTTAAATATGAGATAAGGAATAAAAAATAAGATAAATATATTTGAACGTACACCCAAAATCCTATTTAATATATATATGTCCTGTGAGAGAGAAAGAAATGACAAAAAAATTATAGTTATGTAAAAGATGATATGATGTAATAAGTAGCTAACAAGAAAAATATACTACTCAGGTTTAAATTTTAAAGGTGTGTCCAACTTATATTTGATTCAAAACTTCTAGATGAGAAATTATATACTACTCAGAAGTCAGATTATTGTATGAATTAATTATACCTAAAATTTGAGATCGACTAGTTATAGTATATGTTCAGATTATTGCGATGGATTCCGGCACATGCAAGCTCAAAATTCGATAGATTTCACTGTCTCTGTTGAGACACCTAGCGCAAAACGTCAAAAGTCCTAGAAGGAAGTTTTACAAAAATATGATAATATTTATAATTGGTGTCTGGATCCGATGAAGTTACCTCCGATAAGCGAAGTTTTCTTGTTACGACGCTTGCATCCTCTTCCCTGTTCACACTTCATGTCTGAATAGAAAAGGGAAATGCAAAAATCAGGGGCTTTAGTTTTCAATCAAAACTCTGCAGGATCTACATAATATGAAGGAAAGTACGTACTTTGGTCCATTAAGGGATATCTATTCTTAAAAAAAATTATGGAACAACTTATAAAGAAAATCATTTATAGGTCATTGTACTAAGTTGAAGTACTTTCTCTCACAGAGGCTAGTGCAATTCGCTCAAATGATTTAGTAGCTCGTAATTTACTACCATTCTTTCTGCTGCAAATTATACATACGTACGCACGTAGGCCACGTTACTTAAATGAGTTTAAACTTAATTGTGAGTTGTGGCCATAATTAATACGAGACTGATTAATTAATTTTAGTTAATTGAAGACCAGAGCTTATATTTTCATATATAGTACTAACTGTGTGCAATCTGTGTGTAATGCAAATGCATACTTGTTTACTGTTGAAAATATTCAAAATTGTTAGATTTAAGCTGGGGCATAAATCATGGAAAAGACAGTGTCTAGGTATATATGAAAAGTTCTTAATCAAATAGAACCTTAAGGAATTTCTGACAGATTATATACATCATGCGTGAGCATTATGAAGAAGACTAATCAATTAAGCTAGCCTTTGACTTCAGAATCCACATGGTCATGTTTGATAATATCTTTTTTATAAACTACTACTGAAAGCAGCAATTAATGTTCTAGTGCTGATCGATTAGAAAAGGACAAATTAAGTATACTTGCGCGTGTTAGAACGAAAATGTACTGTAAAACGCTACTCAAGACGAATGGTGCACCTATATATAAAGGTTTTTTTTTTTACTTTTC
This sequence comes from Glycine tomentella, assembly GCA_007407185.1. Taxonomy (NCBI): domain Eukaryota; kingdom Viridiplantae; phylum Streptophyta; class Magnoliopsida; order Fabales; family Fabaceae; genus Glycine; species Glycine tomentella. The sequence goes on from PYAF01003069.1 coordinate 212,711, forward strand.
TTTTCTTAATAAGAAGAAACTTTATTGATAATAAGTAATTGATACCTATATGGGTTATAAGAGTTATATGATTTAAGCAATATACTTTTATTGTCTCTCTCTTTTTTTTTTTTTATTATTATTATTATAGTAGGAATAAACATTAACTAGTAATGGTAGTGAGAATATCGTGAACTAATTTTTAAGATTTAGTTATTATTTAAATTATAAAAATTATATTCATTTTTCTTATAATCTTACTTCAGTTAACAACACCAAAAGAATAAAATACATGTTAATTAGCAAAACTACGTACTGAAGACAACCAACACAAATCAGTCAACAATGCTCAATTAATTAGTCATATTTGGATTCTTGTCTCTTAAATACATACTAAGCAGACACTACTTTAACACCAACTAATTCATCATATGCAAAAGACACTACAGTCTTTACAGACTATTATAACAATATTTATTCACTAAAATTAATATTAAATTAATAATATAATATTGTGGATCTATACTAAGCATACGAGGCATTATAGACAATTAATAAAAAAAAAATATACGTTGTCGATATGTCATATATTAGTGAGAGTTGCTTAAAATATCCAAATCTTACGCATAACCAATTGTAGGGCTAAATTGTTAATAAAATAAGAGAGAATATTGTTCATGCAATACAAGCAACTATTTCGTATATAAAAAAACTGAGATAAACTCATTCACATACACACATCTGAATTTGAAATGAAAAAAAATAAAAAAAGAGTATGAAGAGATAAAATTATTTTCATGTACATGTATAACAACATTATTTGTACTATATAAAGACACTGTAGCAATAAAAATTATCCTAGCATTTAATATTTTTCTTGCTTATTCAAAAAACACTTAATGCATTACCATTAACTTAAAAGAAAACACAAGAATTATAATATTTCACGTATGACAAATGTTATGTAATTTAATTAAGAACATTAATTGAAGAAAAAATAAGAATATTTCTTAAAAAGTATATTATCATATAAAAACACACACACAAACACACACATATAGTTCTTAGCTTTAAGAAAATATTTAATAAACACACAGAAGAATAAAACTAAAATGTAGTTTGGTGTTATAAGAATTAAAGCTTTACAACGATAATTTGCATAATAAAGGTTTATATTAAGAATGAATATAGAATATCTAAAATATGTTAAAAAAATAGAATATAGAAATACATCTCTAATTTTAATTAAAAAAATGACATGAAAACATTTAGTGAATTGCATCTAAATTTCATGTTGTATGAACAGTATTGTTTTACTTACTTTGACATATTCCGTTTACAGAATCCCATTCATAGCCACGCTTGCACATGCACTTCCTCACTCCACCGATCATCGGATTCGGCGAACAACCGGAGTTCTCCAAATCCAAGCAATCTTCATTAACTCTGCACGGCGGCTCCTCCGGCAATTCCCACTCTAGCTCCACCCCTGGCCGCCACATACTCACCGGCAAAGAAGGATCCAAATTGGGAAAGCTAAAATACGCGGAACACCGTTCCTTCCTCACCCTTATCCTATAAGCAGTGACAGACCCACCAGTTTTGATGTGGCAGCATGTCTGGGAGACATGACTCCATGTCTCACAGACTTTTGCTGCCACATCATTTTCTTTCACATACTTGTGGCAAAGGCTCGATAATGAACAGTTCCACAGGGTGGTAAAGACATTGTTGGAGCAGTTTAAGAGGACCACCGTGTTGCTGGAGGTTATGTTGAAGGGGGAGTTGGTGTCGAGCCAAATCCCTCCGTTTGGGAAATCGGTGGACATGCACGTGTTGTTTAAGAAACCTGATGGGTGGAGAATGAAACGCTGCGTAGTGGGGTTGATGGCGGTGATCGCATAAGAGGAACCATTGATGGAGTCGAAGAAGAGTGTTCCTCCAGTGCAGCGAATCTTGTAGGATGGATCACCACAGTTTGGGGCAGTGCTCAATGGGTATGGCACTTTGGTTTGGCCACAATTTGGACAACGTTTGAAAGCATTGACAAATGAGAAGGAAGATAGGGAAATGGTAAATGTGAGGACCAACAAAAGAGAGAGATTTAAGATCCTCATGGAAGAAATGTTCGATGGTACGTGGAGGAATGAATATTGTGGCTAGGTTTGTGTTGTACTTGTTAGTGTTTAACACTTTAACTTGTAATGGTTCATGAAGTGGAAAATAATATGTTGTGATTTTATTAGGGGGCCACGGTCATTGATTGTGTGGTTTACTTTATGGTAGAAATGAAAATCAATCCTAGAATCTGGCATAGGCAAATGCACATGGTTGGCGGAAAAGAGAAATTCTTAGGTGCATATGGAGCAAGATATTTTCTTACTCTGATTTATGCATTGTTTGTTATGTCAGTAATCTACCTAAAAAAAATAAAAAAATGTCATTAATCTACCTAGAAAAATTAAAAATTGTCATTAATATAGGAAATAACAATGATTCACAATGCTGACATGGCGAATAATGAATGAATCAGAATAAGAAAAATATCTTGCTCCAGATAAATCTAAGAATTTCTTGGCGGAAAAAAGAGATCGAAATTGCTAGCTTCCACTTGCTTAACCTCGTACTTGTCATTATTGTTTGCTTTTCTCCTGGCTCCAATGGTTTTGTTGCACTTGGCAACTCTTGAAACCCTAAGATGATGTATATTATTATATACATGCGGATTTGGGGAATTGGGATATGCAATGGAGCAGAACTACAGATGATAATATATAAATGACAAGGTTGTCTTTGGCGTAATGTTTTTTAGTTTTAATTTATTCCTCTTGAAAGGAGAAGATCAACTAATTAAACACATTTGACGAATAGTTTTTTTTTAATTTAAGAATTTTAATTATTTTTTATAACAAAAGGAAAAGGTAAATTTAAAAAATGAAATAGCTTTTAAAAATAAATTGAATACCTTAATCTCTTTCTCTATCATTGTGAACTAATAGATATGGGCAAAGAAATAAAACTTTGACTTTTAAAAGAGATTTTAAGATAAATAATTTCTTTTTTTTGTAAGCCACATTTTATTTTATTTTTAAAACTTTTATTTTGTGTTTAATTAACTTTAAAGTAATTTTTAAGCTATAAAAAATCTCGGCTAAACATAATTTAACGTAAATTATTTGTTGTTAAAAACTGGAAGAAGAAGAAGAAAAAACCATTAATAAGAGAAAGAAACACATGGTAGTTGTCATTGCTTATGTCATTTGGAAGCGGGTAACGTACAAAAGAGTGAAAGCATCTAAATGAATCTCTCATATGTTCCATCTAATTTTGAACAGAGATATTTTGTTATTTATATACTTTTTCCACTTTCTATGTAATTTAAATAAGAGAGAGAAATAATAATTTTTTCCTTTCATTTTCTTTCTAACCAAATAATCTATGGGTGGAAGAATGAAGTATTCAAATATCCTCATGGAAGATTTATTCGATGGTATGAAAGAATGAATGTAGGTTAGTATTATTAGTTTTTAACTTGTAATGGTTCATAAAATGAAAAATGCTGTGATTTTATTGTATAGTGGGTTTGTCATCGATTGTAAAGTTTACTTTATGGAAGAAAGGAAAATGATCCTAGAATCTGGCATATGGTTGGCGCCTAGGCGGAAAACTGAGGTTGCTAGCATCCACTTGCTTAACCTCGTACCTGAAATGAATCTTTGTTTTTCTCTAGGCTCCTATGTTTTTAATATTGTAGTTGGCAATATACACTATTGATCAATGACTAGAATTTTCTAAAATGCTCTATAAAATTCTCATTTTTTACTAGAAATGTCTATACTTTTTAGAGATTTTTTCTTTTATCTAAATATCTCCATGAAGAAAAATCTAAAGAGTTTCTAAAAGACAATGATGAATAGAGAAATCTAGAGAACTATCTAGAAATCATGAAAAGTAAAAAAAATTAAAGAAATGTAAAGAGTATTTTAGAAATCTCACCAACCAAGTATAAATAGGGGTGAGGACCATTTGGTAGAAGTAAGTGAGAGTAATAGAAACAAGTAAGGAGAAAGGAAGAAACAAGAGAGTGTAAACTTGAGAGAACATACTTAGTAAGAGTGGGTGTGAGTGTGAGTGATCTTGGAAAAAGTGTTTGTAGTTAAGTTTCTCTTAATAAAATTTTGTTTCATATTCTCAACAAGTGGCATCAGAGCTAGTTGTCTGGAGCCAAGTTACACTTGAGGAGACAAGTGATCGGGGATCATTATACGGAAATTCTGCAATTACATAATCTAGGATTGTGTATCTATTTGATTTGGAATCAAACTTACTTGGAAGAGTGCGAGGCATCACCAAGTAAAAATGACAAATATTTCCAACTCAGCTAATGGAATTAAGAAACTCAACAACAACAACTATAAAAATTGGAGCGTCCGCGTGAAATTCTACTTGCAGGATCAGGATCTATGGGACATAGTAAATGGCAAATGACCACAACACCCACAGAGGCGAATGAATTGAGAAGGTGGAAGTTGAAAACTGGCAAAGCAATGTATGTTCTCGCAGTAATAGTTAAGGATGAGTTGTTGCAACACATTAAAAGTGCGGAGACTCCAAAATAGGCATGGGACACCTTGTCGGCATTGTTCGCACGCAAGAATGATGCGAAACTACAGCGCTTGGAGAATGAACTTCTATGAATCACGCAGCAGGACAAAACAATAAGTCAATATTTTTCCAAAATTAAATCTATTTGTGAAGAAATTTCAAAGTTAGATCCTGAAAATGCAATATCGAAGGCACGCATGAGGAGAATAATTATCCATAGGCTAAGGCAAGAATATAGTAGAATTATTACAGCAACCCGTGGATGGGCCAAAGAGCCAACTCTTACAAAGTTGGAAAACTTACTAGCCAATCAAGAAGCATTAGACAAATAAATTTCTAAAGTCTCCGAAAATGAAGAAGAGAAGGCCCTATTTAGCAAGAAAAGAGAATTCAAGGGAAGAAATGTTGATCGATTGGAACCAAAAAAAGACCATAAATATCAGGGAGTAGTAGATAAACAAAGACAAGACAGAAGAGGCTCACAACAAGGGAGAGCTCGACAAGGACAAGATACTGGACAAAAGAAAGGTTATTGTTGGAATAATCACTGCTACAATTGTGGTAAGAAAGGACACTTTGCACGAGATTGTTGGTCAAAGAAAGAAGAGGGTAATGTTATAACCTTCACCCAAAATGATAATAATAGTGAAGAAGAATGGGATCTAAAAGCATCATTTGCCGTGGAAGAACCCATGGAGCTTACTGCTTCTTGTGTTGTGGAACCAGAGGAGGAGTCATCACTTATTACAGTGAGTAATAAGTTAATTAATTATGATGATGATTGGATCGTGGATTCTGGGTGCTCCAATCATATGACGGGAGACATAAAGAAGTTAAAGGATGTGACTGAGTACAAGAAAGGGCATGCGGTTGTCACAGCAAATAATGCAAAGTTGCCTATCATTCACCTGGGAAAGGTAACAATAGTACCACGATTCAGCTCCAACCAAACACCATTGGAGAAAGTGTTCCATGTGCCAGTATGAAGAAAAATCTACTCTCTGTCTCACAACTCACAGCCTCTGGGAATTATGTAATGTTCGGTCCAGACACTGTAAGGGTGTACAAAAATCTAAAGCAATATGGTACACCGATCATGGTAGGGAGGCGATTAGAGTCTATTCACGTAATGTCAGCTCAGACAGCATACATAGACAAGGCAAGGAGGAATGGAACAATTGACTTGTGGCATGCACGACTCAGACATGTAAATTATCACAAACTTAAGGTGATGATGAAGAAGGCAATGTTGAAAGGTCTTCCTCCATTAGAAGTTCAAAAAGATACGGAGTGTGCAGGATGCCAATACAGGAAAGCACATCAACTACCATACGAGGAGTCGCAACATAGAGCGAAGGAGCTGCTTGACCTAATTCACTCAGACGTATTTGGGCCCGTCAAGCAACCATCTATAAGAAGTTTCAAGTACATGATTACCTTCATGGATGACTTTTCGAGGTAGGTGTGGCTTGACTTTATGAAAGAAAAATCTGACGCATTTTTCAAGTTTAAGCATTTCAAAGAAAAGGTAGGAAAAAGAGATAGGAAGAAATATAAGAAGTCTCCGTACGGATAATGGGGAGAGTACACATCAAAAGAATTCACGGAGTACTTACATAACTGTTAGATATGACAACAATTCTCATGTCCAAATACACCCCAACGAAATGGAGTTGCGGAAAGGAAGAATCGCCACTTGGCGGAGATTTGCAAAAGCATATTGCATGGCAAGAACGTGTCACCTCGATTTTGGGTTGAGTGTATGAAGACAGCAACACGTATTATTAACAGACTATCTCAAGCAAGGCTTGAATTTGTTTCACCTTATGAGAAGTTGTGGAATGTCAAGCCCACGGTAAGCCACTTTCGAGTTTTCGGTTGTGTCTGTTGTGTCTTCATGCCAGACCATATAAGAACAAAGTTCAATAAAAAAGACAATACGATGCATATTTGTGGGCTATGATAACGAAAGAAAATGATGAAATTGTTGCGATCCTGCAACAGGAAGGTGTTACACTTCAAGTATAGTATAGACTACGATGAAACTTTTAGTCCTGTAGAAAAGATCACCACAGTATGTGTCTTTATTGCACTAGCAGCTAGCAAAACTTGGAAGCTTTGGCAGATGGATGTGAAAAATGCTTTCTTTTATGGAGAGCTAGATCATGACATATACATGGAGCAGCCTCAAGGTTTCAAAATAAGAATCATCCAACCTTTGTGTGTAAGTTAAAGAAAGCACTTTATGGGTTAAAGCAGACACCAAGGGCGTGGTATGGTAAAATAGAGAAGCTTGCAGTTATCTTAGTTTATGTGGATGACTTAATCATCACTGGAGATGAACAAGTGGAGATTCAATAGATAAGAGCAAATCTCTCAGTACGATTCCAAATGAAGGAACTAGTAGAGCTAAAACATTTTCTTGGACTTGAAGTTGAACGAACCAATGTAAAAGTATTTCTGGGACAACAAAAATATGTAAAGAATCTGTTGTAAATATTTGGGATGCTCTACTGCAAGCCAACATCTATGATGATTGATCCAAACACAAGGTTGTGTAAATATTTATTTAATTTTATGCAGTGATAGTTTTAGAATTTTTTAAATATTTATTTAATTTTGTTCTAGATTGATTTATTGGTTGCAAATTATGAGTTTGATCGAATGTCAAAATGACATTTTGGGGTATGTTTCCTTATTTCTCATTTTGCTTTCAAATTTATGACACTTTTGAGACTACTTTTCACCTCAACTATTCAGTTGATTCTGCCAGTTTGGTATTATCTTATAGAATAGGAAATTTTTCACATACAATCTTTGGTTATTGTTATTTATCTTTTGTTAATATTACTCCTATTTATAATCAATAGTTCAATTATATTTGTTTAAAAAAAGTTAGTAAATTGAAACTGATGTTTATTGTAGAAATTTAGATGAACGGATAAATGATCAATGAAATGTTCAATTGTGAAATTTAATGCAGGAACTCTATAAAAACATAAGTGAATAAAAGTAATTCAGTTGATGATTGAGTAGAAGATGAAGGTTTAGAGTGAAGAAAAGATGCAGGACAAAATGGAAAGAAATGAATGCATTACTTTGGTAAATTGAAAGAGAAAACCTAAACAAGTGAGAAGTTTAATAGCAGAACATTAATTTTGCATAAAATTTTCAGTTATTTTCTTTAATTTAAGTTTATAACTGAAATTTGCTTGCTACATATTACAATTCTTGCTTAGATTAAAAATTAGTATTTTTGTTCCTAGCTAATTTTTACATTTTTTCTATTCATCTTATATCTTTATCTTATAGTGATTATATTAATTGAAATTTTAACATGTTCTCAATCAGTCATGTATTAGTCATGTTCCACTCAAATTATTGAAGTTTTCAATATTTTTAAAATTGTTGTGACACATCAGTTACATTTATAGACAATATTCTATTTCTAGGATGAAATTTTGTAAGATGTTAACAAAATAGTTAAGGAGTATTACATTACAAATTGATCGTTAGGTGTATACAATTATATTACACTACATCTATATACCTATTGTTATTAAATAATCTTTCTTTATTACACATGCAAAAAGAATGCTAACAGACGCAATCAAAGACAAAAGATATACACTAATAAGTGTTAGAATTTTCATTCGTATGTTTACTTATAATTATCATATCTTTATATTACACACAACAAACGTAATTTCTTATTCTTATTATAAATTCATCATTTTCTTCATTTCTAAAATATTTATATGTTTACTTATTATAAAAATAATTTTTCAATTTAAAGCGGAGCGGAGCACAACAAATTTGTACATCACGTGCGAACGCACGAGTTACCGACTAGTATACCTATATAAAAAGAAACCACTAGCACAATTACCAAATTGGATATTTTATATTAATGGCACTTGGCAAAAATAAGGTTGAAATGGTAATTGGACATCTCCTCTCCTTTCTTTTTTCCATAAAAGTGAAATTTGCTAATTACACCCCTTTTTAGTAGGTGCACTCCAATATTTCAAAATTAAAACTTGTTAATTGCATCAACTTTCAATAAGTGTACTCCAATATTTTCAAATTAAAACTTGCTAATTGCACTCCATTTTTGATAAGTAAATTAACATTTTCTTTTAAATCTTAAATATTCATTATATCATTTCTTTCATCCCACTCACATGTTATCTCTTTAACGCGTAGGTAGTGATACTACCTGTGTACGCAGGGTATCATACTAGTTAGTTACAAAAATACAAAATCTCAATATTATTTTAATTTTTCCTTCCGAAAAGACTCTAAACCACTGGTGATATAATAATTTCTCTCTTATTTACTTGACAACTGTCTAGAAACTTGCTAAGTGCAGTTATTTCCTTTCATTTTATGTTATGATTTCCACAATCTCCTACTTTGGGTCCTTCATATTTTTCAATATTATTGGTTCTCATCTCAATTGACTGAGTCTAATTTAAGGCCCGATTTCAACTGAGGTGTATTATCACAAGAAGAAAAAATTATTATTGAACTTCATTTATTTTTTTCTCTTATTAATTTACTTGACAATTGTCTAGAGTGCAGTGGTCTCCTTTCATTTTATGTTATGATTTTCACAATTTTCTCCTTTGGGCCCTTCATATTTTTCAATGTTGTTAGTTCTCACCTCAATTGGCTGAGTCTAATTATTGACAGGTTTGCACAGGCGTGACAAAAGATGAAACCTTAAGTGAATCAATTGCTTATGACCTGATTTCAACATATGTATATTATCACAAGAAGAAAATATTATTATTGAACTTCACTTCTTTCTTTCTCTTATTTTTGCTACACATCCATTTTGTCATTAATAAATTATGCTAGATCTGTAGTTTTTTAAATATCTTTCCAGTCTAGATGATATGCTATCTTAACTACCTTTTTAAGAGTTATGTGTGTTCAAATATCTTCTTTATCATCTTCTCTCTTTTCTCAACTCTGGAACGTTCTTCTTCTTTGATGTTCTCTGTCTTCTCACCATTTTTCTCTTTTCTCTTACCTTCTTCATTCACTCAATTTATTTTCTTTTAAAAATAAATTAGTGAAATATCTTTTTATTTCTCCGTTAACCGTTTAACATCGTAACCCTCGCTGAAAATGTCTTTTCCAGCTACTGTGACTACAACTTCTTCATAATTTTTCATGATTTACAGTGATCTGTAGCAACAAAGGTGAACAATTTTCTTAGTTTCTATTTTCTTGGTTGATTTTGGTTTGTCCTAATTACTTTCTTTGTTTTTTTCTCCTTCATCAAAATTTCTCTAATATTGTGAATATGACCAAATTTGTTAAAAAAAAGTTTATTTGATATGGCCTGTGGGTTAAAGTATTTTGTGGAAAATATACTAAACAGGTCTTTATAAGAATAGATGGGAATTGGAGAATTTTTAAATATTTATTGATGTTTATTGGATTTTGCTCTAGACTGATTTATTGGTTGCAAATTATGTGGTTGATCAAATGTCAAAATGACATTTTTGAGTATGTTTCCTTATTTTTCATTTTACTTTTAAATTTATGACACTTTTGAGACTGCTTTTCACATGAGAACTTTTGAGTTGATTCCATTTGTTTAATATTATCTTATAGAGTATGAATTTTTCACATACAATCTTTGGTTATCGTTGCTTATCTTTTATTAATATTACTCATATTTATAATCAATAGATCAATTATATTTGTTTAAAAAAGTTAGTAAATTGAAATTGATGTTTATTGCAAAAATGTAGGTGAACGGGTAAAGGATCAATAAAATGTTCAATTGTGAAATTTGATGCAGGACCTCTATAAAAGTGAGCATTGACACAAACAAAAATGAATAAAAGTAATCCAATTAATGATTGAGTAGAAGATGAAGGTTCATAGTGGAGAAAAGATGCAGTACAAAATGAAGAGAAATGAAGGTATTACTTGAGTAAATTGAAAGAGAAGAGCTAAGCAAGTGTGAAGTTTACTAACAGAGCATTAATCTTGCATAAAGTTTTTAGTTGTTTTCTTTTAATTTAAGTTAATAACTGAAATTTGCTTGCTACATATTACAATTCTTGGTTAGATTGAAAATTAGTATTTTTTTTCCAAGTTAATTTTTTCATTTTTTCTATCCATCTTATATGTTTATCTTACAATGATTATATGAATTGAAATTCTAACAGTTTCTCAATCAATCATACATTAGTCATGTTCCACTCAAATTATTTAAGTTCATAATAGAAAGTTGCTTGCTATATATTACAATTGTTGCTTAGGTTGAAAATTAGTACATCAAATCCAATTTAATTTTTTTCTATACATCTTATATTTCAGAGATGAAGGTTGGTCTAATTTGTGGTTTGCAAGTGATGTGTTTGATCCAATGCCTAAATGAACTTTGTATTTCTTTATGACAAGATTCATTTTTTAAAAGATTTTGTGGTTTGGTATTTGACAAACATGGACAGTCCTTGCTCTATGAATCATTCTTTACAAGTTTTTTTTTTTGTTTTGTGTTTATGAGGTAAACAATTCTTTGCAAATGATATTGTATTTTTTTTAGTTGGGTTGGTCTCATTTATGGTTTGCAAGTGACGTGTTTGATCAAATGCTCTAAAGAATTTTGTATTTCTTTATGACAAGCTTTATTTATTTTTTTAATATTATGTGGTTTGATATCTGACAAACATGGACAACCCTTGCTTAGTGATTCATTTTTTACAAGTGTTTTTATTTTTGTTTTAATGAGGTAAATGATCATCTTTGAATGATATTGTATTTTTTTATTTGGGTTCGTCTTATTTGTGGTTTGCAAGTGATATGTCTAATCAAATGCCTAACGAAATTTGTATTTCTTTATGAGAACTTTAATTCTTTTTAATTTTGTGGTTTTGTATAAATTGATAATATTTCGTGGGTAACCTATTTCACTTTTCGATTCTATTGTGAAATCTTCTTTATCTTTTTCATTTGAATAATGAAAAAGTTTTGTGAAGTAGTGTGTCCATGAGTAAGTAATTTTCATATTATTTTTTTTATATATTTTTAGTTGTGTGATTTTGAGTTCAAAGCTTCTATTTTTTTTTTCATTTTAACTTTTGTGATTCTAATATCAAAGCTTCAATTTTTTTTGTTTTTATTTTCAATTTAAAATTCTAATATGCAACAATATGTTGTAGGTGGATAAGTTCAACATTGTTCGATTTTTTTCTTTAATTTTTTCTCTTCTAAGTTTTTTCTTTTCCTTTGCTTTTCATCTTTTGTTTTTCATATTATTCAAGTACTCTTCTAATTTTTTTATTTCAGGAATTTGAAGCTTGTGCTTTAGGTAAGTGAATCTTTTTCAAACTAATATTATGCATAGGGGATCGATACACAAACATGTTGAATTCCATTTATCCATTTTTAGTTTATTATGTTTCTTCAATTTATTGTTTGATTAAGATTTCTCATGAAGTAGATGAAGTCTACAATTCAACTCAAAAACTATGGTGTGATAGTCTACAATTCTTTGATTTATGTTTCAGATTTTTGCTGGTGTTTTTTAGTCTTGCTTTTGCTTCCTATATCATAAGTACAAATTCTGCTTAAAATTGTTGAAATTTGTTTTGCTTATGAGTTGTTTGAAAAATGTCTCACCCAAAAAAATAATATTTCTATATGAACTTAAATACAAATTTTTTAATGACAATAATACAAATGTGATAAAAAAAATAACAATAATATATGGTTCACATAAATAACCAATTGAGCACATATCTTAAACTATCTATAACGGTCCAAACACCGAAAACACATAATTCGCTCATGCAAAATGAATGCTAACGGACGCAATCGACGATAAAAGGTACACACAAAAAGTGTTAAATTTTCCATTTTTGAGTTTTACTTATAATTATCATATATTTATATTACACACAACAAACAGAATCTCTTATTCTTATTATAAATTCAATCTTTTCTTCATTATGACGGTTGTAATGTGAAATTTCCATTTACAAATTTGAAGTTCTCTATGAATACAAATATAATTTTAAGTTTAGTGTGTTTCTTGTCGAGTTTTTCTCTTAGTTTAAAATGATTTTTAGTTTTTTTACTTTTAAGACACTTATTGATTAATTTCAGGAGGAAACCTACAATAGTATAATTCTTAATTTATTCTTGATGAAGGGAAATGATTATCCTTTCAACCTTTCACGTGTTTGCAGTCTTTTAATTTATTCCTGGTGTTGACTGAAATTGATAGCTTGCAAGCATATCAATGGGGATGCCTTGATTATTTATATAAAAGTTATGAAAGCTTCATATAACAGGCAGTATGGTCTAACTCTATAATTTGAAAATGATTTTGCATGTTATATATTATTTATATGATTTTATCTATTAATGAAAAAATTCAGGAAATACCCATTTGGCTAAGGCCCTATATCTATAAAGTGTGGGCTCGAGCATTTCCATTTAAGTATAATAGATTTTTTTGTTATATTAACATTTTTATCATTTTATTGTATTTGCTCCTATAACTACCATCTCGTGAAAGTGATAAAATTTGATCATGATAAACTATGATCTATAATTTGTGTAAATATGTTCCTAATTCTTATAATCTTATTGACATCTAAGATTTAGAAGAAGATGTTTCACCTCTACACAAATATGCCTCTTTAAGAGATTTTTTTGTTCCCACTTTGAAAGAAGGTTTCAGGCTTATTGATGTTGATCCACAGTGTCTTGTACTTGGTAATAGTTATTTGGAAATCTCAAATGTCTCTATATCATTTTCAACTGATACATAACATGTTTGACCATATTTGTTTTCTGTAGATTAGTCCTATGGACGGTACAATTTTAAGATTTGGGGAGTTGAAGGGAGCTAGAGCAATGATTGAACAAATTAAAGGCTTTTCATATTTAAATTTTTCTCTTCTTGGTGCAAGACCTTTCCTTCCAACAACAAATGTGCAAGAGGAGCATAGTTAATCAATAACAACTATTGAGAAGAGCAACAAGTCATGGTGAAGAATTTCCTTGGCTTCTCCAAAAATTTGGAACCCAACATCATCACCGTAATGTGATTATGTATTTCTATTTGTCTTATGCTAACAATGTCCTACGCTTACTGGATCTAATTGTAAGCATTTGTATTTAAGAAGGATCTCATTAATGAAGAAAATCACATATTGATATATTTATATGCTAACCCTCACAAATTAACACCTAAATCTTCATTATGCATCTACTGTTGATTTTTTTCATGATGCATATTATCATGGATATTTGTGATAATCATTTGAGTACTTCAGGTAGTATCTCAATTTCAAGCTATCCATCACATTGATACTAGCATGTATATACACAGATAATTAGTCTTAAGAAAAATGTAAGGCATCAAAGATTAACATATTGTACAGAGATCAAACTTTTATATTTCATAGTAACCAATTACTATATATTGGTTGTAATATATATTATATTTTTTGTCATGTAGTAATCTTGCTTTCAATCTTTTTCAAATTGTTATGACCATAGTTTTAAAAATCGAACCGATGACTGACTCGGTTAAGGCACTGGGTCATTGAATCAGTAATCAAACCAATGAGTCACTAATTGGCCTGCATGACCTGATCTATAATAAAAAATATAAATTTTTTATGACATAAGCTAAATAAGTTTAAGTTCAAGAAACAAAATCATCAATACAAAATTATAAGATGTTAATTTTCACTCAATAACCCATTTTTAGCCAAGGGAAACTATAGTAACATTATAATCCCATCTCCTTATCATACATATACTTGTACTAAATTTACCTTTCTTCTATATTAACATTATTAAAAATTTATGGGTATTTTGAAAACAAATTTTATATGTCTAAAAAAGAAATAAAAACTCACTCCTATATACATCAATTATCTACAATTGACATAATACAAAACTTAAAAAGAATAGTTACTTAAACAGAAGGAAAAAAAAACAATTTAAAAAAAATAATTTGATCAACATTTAAGATAAAATAACAATGGAACCCCTCAGCTTCCCAAAAAAAAAAAAAAAAAACCCCCGTCCAACCCCCCCCCCCCCCCCCCCCCCCCCAAATATCAAATCCTTAATCCCCCCACCCCCCCAACCAAAAAACACCAAAATCCTCGTTACCTCCCCCCTGCACGATCTGTTTGGCTGTTTCCGGACTAAATCTTGTGGGAGTTAAGGAATGATGGAAGAAAATAAATAAAAAAAAGTAAATAAAAATGCAATAGAGCAGTAGAAGAGTCCTGAACTTGTTCCATTTGTTGGCCATAGATCCTCGCTAACGCACACACCGCTGAAATTTATAGTTCTCCAAGCTTCCATAGGATCTACACCATTGATATTCCTGCACAGGGATCAACTCTATTGCGAGATTTTGATTTTAAAAAGGAAAATGTATGATGAACACTCATAATGCTATCAAACCTCCAGTAAGAGAGAAGAAAAAAATATATATAGATATGATTAGAATTTATAATGTGATGAGAAAAAAATAAACAAAAATAAGAAGGGTTGCTGAAGTATTTAAAATTAGAAAGTATACATGTATCACTATTCTTTTAAAAATGTTTTACATATACACATGTTGTGCACGAGAATATATAATATTTCTTTTAAAAGTGGTGAACATAAAAAAATGGCTAAAAAGCTTAATTAATGAATATAACTTATAGTATCATATGTTGTATCCAGGAAGTTATTTAGCAATTTTAATTTCCTTCAAAGCAAAGAAGTTGCGTAAAAAAATAAAAAGCAAAGAAGTATACTAAGTAATTTTGGAGATGTATTAACAAAGCCCGCTTAAAGAAGGTGCTTATCCCAAAGCCCAAATCTAATCAAGAGAGAACCCACCAACCCCCAGGGCAGAGTAGCAAGAGCACCCACCCAAACTTAAGGGCCTAATACTTTGATCTTCTGAATCTTCTCCCCTCAAATAATATATGTTGTAAAATTCACCAAAACAGATAAAATGATATGTATGTAAATATTTCAAGATGAAGGAGTAGATTGATTGAAGAATATTAGTGGGTTTCTTCAGAAGATGAATTTCCAAGTATGGATCACTTGGTGATGTTTTTTATTAGATTGGAGGTTCCATTTTGAGGTGAAAGAGATTCTGGCTTTTCCCTGGGTTAGAATTCCCGGATTTAGTCGAAAAAGTGTTTTTTTTTTTTCTATTGTTAATACATTAGTATAGCTCTCTAAAATTGGACAGCCTCTCACTTATATGGTTCCTTTCTTTTCTTTTCTTTTTTTAACAGATATGGTTTCTATTCTAATTAAGAGTGGGAAAAAGACGATCAAAATAACGTTTATTATGATAAAATAAGTACGAATTGTGAAATTTTCAGATTAGGAGTTTTGGATTAGGTTGTCGAAACGAAGTTGGTGATGAGATGATGACATTTCCCCAATAGCTGTAGCCGCCCCCGAGAGGCCGAGACAAAACGTAAAGTTATTAGTTAAAACACATTTTTAATTAATATTTTGTTGGATTATAATGATGCGAAGATTTGACCAAATGGGCTCAAAAGAAACCAACCACACAATTATTTTACTGATTAGAACGAAGAATAGTTTAATACTTCCAATAACTAGCTAGTAGCTATTTCTCCTTAATTTGGTCACGTACATAAAATCAGAATTTTTTGTTTATTAGTTATTACAACCTCTAATAATATGTTTAGACTATAAATAAACTTTTCCATAACATTGGAATATATATATATATATATATATATATATATATATATATATAAAGATAAAATATAAATTAAAAATTTAATGTTTATGTACTAATAATATATAATAATTTTATATTATTATATAATTATAAATTATTATTTAAATTATTTGTAAATATTCATTTTAAAAATCAATAATGATGAATTGTGATTAATAACTGTATTATTTTTTTCTAATAAATTCAACTTCTTTCATAAATTAAAACTAACTTATATATTTTAACTTTTCTAAAGTTAAATGAGTGGATTTTTACAATAAGTGTATAAGTTAATTTTAGTTTTTTTTCAGTTTATAAATTAAAAAGACAACTCATTTTATCCATCTTTTTATTTTCTTCTTGTATAACTTCTAATAAAAAAAATTATCTAAAGTCTAAAAAACATAACCTAACTCTCGCAGAACCAAACTTCAATCACCTATAAAATATCAAAAGATGAATTTGTCCGAAATCAGAAAATAATAAACAATTGCAGACTGATTATTTTCTTTATTCTACAACAATAAACCTATTACATTTTGCTCATTATTTTGTGTAAAAACTCATATAGTTCAAGTGACCATTTGGTCATAAAACACGAACAATTTCTTAAGCATGAGAAACCCATATCTACAACGTAATTACAAATACTGAAATACCACCACTACCTAATAAGCGTATGAGACCCTTTTGGTTGTTGTTTTCCACACGCTCACAACTCCAGATTAAGTTGAAAAAAAGAACCAAGATTCCCAACACTTGAAAGCACAAACTTGAACTCTTGAATTAAGCACCTTCAGCTTTTTCTTCAGGCACAAACTTGTTCATTTTCATGCTGCAATTCGACGATGTGTTAAACACTGATGTGGGGACTGAACACCAGAGGAAACAATGATTTGTGTAGCAGAAGAAGAATTAGGGTTGGTGGAAGAGGGTGAAGCAGCAGCAGCTGCTTGAATTTGAAACCTACCCGAGTCACCAGGAAGTCTCATGTATGAGTAAGAAGGAGACTCACAAAGCCATGATCCTATAGGATGACCCTCTTTGTCACCCTTGGATTGCATGATAGCCTTGTAAACAAAAGGAATAAGACCTTCCATTTTTTTTGTTTCAGTTTGAGAGAAAGATAGAGAGAAAGTAAAAGGAAAGGTTTTTGGTTTTTGGGTTTTCGGGTGAGTGAATGAATGAATGTGAGTGGAGAATAATGAGCAATTTTCTTGGGTATAAAAAAGGGTTGGAGGGGAAATGATGACGTTTTTTGGATGAGAGTCCAGCTCTTCACGCAAAGCCAGGAAATTTTCAACGCAAGCTCACACGTATGACCTTGAAAGCTACGTGCGAACCAACAACACCTTCATTCATAGCACACAAGTTGAGCAAAAACTTTATTCTTTTCTTTTATTACTGCTGTCTAGCTGGTTTTGCTGTAACTTTTGGTTTGATGGGTTTGAGCTTTGGGAACAAGGGTTGGATGGTTTTGAATTTTATTTTATTCCCTTGAAACTATTGACAGAGCACTGGTTTCTTGATACTTTGGTTTTGTCTTCTATTTTAATAATATTATATGCAGACTCTATTTGTTTGTTTAGATGTTGTTTTTAAAGTAAGGTGCTTAATAAATTAATAATTGGTTCAATGGCGGCCACCTGTACATGTGTATGATGTTTGAGTCTGATATAATATCTTTATTTATTGTCATGCATGTTTTGCATATGAAAATTGGTAGATGCATATTTTCATAAAAACACTTCATGGTTACGTAGGTGACAAAATGAAAATGTAGGTGCATGAAAAATAAAACGAATCAGTTATAATTAAATCATAAATGGATATTATAATTAATTTATAGATGAGTACACATAACATATCTGAATCTATACATGCATGCCGCCCTTACCTAACCAATGTCATTTAACTCATTGGTTGTACCATGATATAATCCACTTTTTTAATTTATTTCTTCTTCTTATCCATATCTAGAGATGTTCGATCTTTTCCTAGCTATTTAAAATCATCTATATATTTTAGAATTTAGAGTACAAAAACAAATGGGAGAGAAAACAAAATCCTTACTACTTGAAGTAATGAAATTTGTAATCATTTTTTCACTTGATAATCGAATTTTACATTTTTGTTTCGATTTAATATAGGTTTATACATTTAAAGATAATGACGTATATATTTTACATGTTTTGAGTATGAGATTAATTCCTAATAGATTATTGATTTGGGCTGAAGTTGAAGCCATGCATAAGACACTTCCTATAGGTTTTGGGCATTTATAATGTAAATAAAAGTCCACTCACATAGGTTTAGCAATCTCACTTTGACAAGTACTGTCTCTTATAGCTTCAATTTGCCCGTCCCTCGTGACAAGACTAGTCAAAAACCTTTCTTTCCCCTGCAAAGTTTATTGGACGCAGGTTTAAGGTCTATCCACCAGATTGACAAGACCCTTTGTGCACCCTTCATATATACATCAAGCATAATTTATGTAACAATGAAGTTAAGTACATACTGACATCCGATGTTACAGGCTTACAGCAGAGATGGAGACTAGAGGACAAACTAAAAAAAACAAAATGAAGGAAATATAAAGAGAATAATAGTCTCATGATTGAAGAGTTGAAGTAGACTAATTAATCTTATTACATCAATATAATGTTTATAGTATATTGAATTTTGCACATGTTTATTCATTTTAAGTATGGGAGTCATGATTTGGTAGTTGAAGGGAGGGGCATACGGATTGCAGTAATAAAGAGATTGAGTTTGAATTTTTCATTAACATAATATATTAATTATTAATATTTGTATATAAAAAAATGTTATTTCATTGTAAAACATAAGTAATATTCACTCCTTTAATATATTTATTCTATGTGTTTTTGTAATTAAGTCTCACTTGAGATTTTGAAACCTAACTCAAGCATTTAACTGAAACCAAATTATAATTTGTCTTTCTAGCTCTAAGGGGGTCTTATTGATGAGACTTCCCTCTAGCTCATTAATCTCATTATTGTGATTGTTTTATAACATTGTTCCTCTTTATGGTCTTTACGGCCTCTTAAAAGGGGGTGGGGGTTATGAGAGTGTCATTATAGAGTTCACATTGTTTAACGATCAGAAGTCGATTTTCAAGGTGTGTTTGATCTATAGATGATGGGCGGTCGCATCCATTGGCTAGAAATGATACACAGTCCATCAACTTCGAGTACATGAGCACAACAAGGCTAGAGATACTTAATGGTCATCCATAGATCGAGAGCGGTACACAGTCTTTCAACTTCGAGTGTATGAGCATAATGAGGCTTAAGATACTCAACGATTGTCTACCGATTGGGAGTGATACACAATCTCTCAACCTCAAGTGTATGAGCACGATGAGTCTCAAGATTCTTAACAGTCGTCTAATTACTGAGATCCGACTGGGAGCGAAACACAATCCCATAGTCTCAAGTGCATGAACAAGATGGGGCTTGAGATACTTACTTCTCGTCCATCGACAAGGAGCTACACAATATGAAAAATGAATCATTATATGGTCCAATGTTCATAGTATAGATAATATATGTGTCAATTGAAAATTGACCAAATCATAAACATGTGATGATCTTAGGCTATACAATAATAATTTATCTTAATATACAATATTTGAAACTATTATCCATTTTTATCTTTTATTTTCTTTTTAATCAAACGGTAAAAATTGAATTACTGGTGTTAAATTGAAGAAGAAGAAAAGATGAAGATCAAGAATAATTTTTAAAAGTTATTATTAAAATAATTTGATTTCTCTTGTATTAGTGTTACGGTTGATGTTATACACACAATATTTCAATGTTAAGAGAATACATAACCAAACAGATTGGTTTAAACCCAAAATCTAATTAACAGAAAAACTAAATTTAACATGCAAAAAATCAGTTAAGAACCACACTTTGAATTACTTTTCTTATATACAAAATTAAATATATCAAATAATTAATTATGTTTAATTGTATATTCTAGTGTAATTTTAGTTTAGTCGATCGTGTTTAATCTTTGAACTGTGCAATTAGTTTTTCAGCAGTTTAGTTGCAGGTCTAACGAAGTAAATTTAAATTTGATGGGCAGTGGTTGAGAAAAAATCACCCCCACACAAACCTACGTCACGTTTAGAGGGTCAATTGAGGTGCAATGAGTTCAATTTCTAATATTTTATGCTATATCATTGTGGTAAAAGCAAATATTTATATACTTTAAAATTCGTAACAGTTTACAAGCTCAAAAGTTAGAAGCTTCTTTAAGTGTATCTAAACGTTAGGATTTATACTTATCATTTTGCGACAGACTGTTCGATCGATTGAACTGTCTGAATTTCATAAACCGTCAGAACTCAAAAGTCTCTTTATTACAGATAAGTTCATAACCAATTTGCCAGCAAATGGCAGGAAGTTCTAGCGAAATCATTAATTTATGTTTAATTTTAATTTTTAATTTAGTCAATGATGATCTAGAAAGAAAAACAAACAAAGAGAAAGTCTAAATATAAACATTCTTAGTTAGATAACACCTTCTCTTCTCTAATATTCCGTTCATGATAGAGACACTTTGTTATTATACAACACAATTCTTTGTGTTTATCAAAATTTACAAAATATGTTTGTCAGAGAAATTAAAACGTTGTTAAGTCAAATAGATTGCTTAATTATGTTAATTAGTTCATGAATATTTTATAACAAAATATTATTCATACTTTTATATGTTGATTGAGGCAGACAGAGTCCTCAGCCCTAAAACATATTTTTATTTTAAAATAAGAAAAATCAGAAGTTATATTTTATCGATCGTTATTATTAATCATTATAATCTTAAGACGGACAGTATATAATATCATTTGAGCATAGGAATTAATATGTCTTGATCACGATGCAATTTAATTTAATTATTTGCATTTCAAATTCTGCAGTATCGTATTCAAGAACAAAAAATGAAATCAATGTCGCAAGTTTTGGTTTTCGGTCTCAATATCATAAGACGGTAACGCCCAAATAAAATTATCGAGACATTTGGGAAACTTAGAATAAGTTATATGTATTCTGAGAAAAAAAAGAAGAAGTTATATCGACCTTTCTTTTTTAAAAAAAGTATTTATATCGACCTTTCTTTCAAAAAAAAAGTAATTATATCGACCTAGCTAATTACAAATTATAACATTAAGCCGCTGAAACATTTAAGTATAGTTAATTTTTATTTTGGAAAATTAAAAGTATAGTTAATTTCTTTTTTACTGAAAAAAAATCAAGAAATATAGCTTAATTGCTTGAATATGATACATGAATATTATAAATTTGTTGATACAATTTTCTATTCAAATGACTTACTGGAAAAGAAAAGTAAATTTATATTGCATCCTTATTAAAAAACTATGGCTTTTAATTTAGTGTAACACTTATCTATGTGGTTAAAGTGCGACGTCAATATAATTTATCCAGTATTACCATAAGCAGATGATTTCGTACCAGATATTACCGCAATCTTTCTTTTTCTTTTTTCAACAAAAATCAAATTATATCATATTTTCTGAATTATTTTAATTTATGTATTTACAATATCCTAAATCTGTTGAATCAGATGCAAGATAATTGAAACAATTAATTAAATGGTTTTTTATTGAAATTTTTATCTTTTTGACAGAATTACAAATACATTTTTATCTAATAATCTTATAATTATATAACAGAAATCAAGTCAATCACTATGTTCCTTTAAAAAAAAAAAGTCAATCTCTATGTTATAAAACCTAGTCTAATAAGCTTTTTAATTAAATATTGGCGGATTTTGAAGGAAAAAAATATCTTACTAAACTTATCTAGTAAATAGGTCTAGCTTTTATTTTTCTTTCTTTCTAATTTTTTTAAAGAAGTAAATAGGTCTAACTTGATTTAAGTCTGATTTAGATTAGACTATAAAATTTTATCTGATTTATTTTCAACCCTAATTATAAACGAAAACTCATAACCTAACTTAAAAAAACATTGCGTTTTTTCATCATTAATGCAGATGATCGAGGATAAAATATTTTAAGTAAGTTTGATAAACATATTGATTCATTAAAAAATTTAAATACCCACTCCATTGTTTGGATCGTATATGAAGTCATGGTTTGCATCATGAGGAAAATCGTAGAGTTTAATATGATGTGTTTATAATCCTGATTAATTCATCACCACCCTGTCACCATGACATTTTGCTTCTCCATGTCATTTTTTGATAGAAAAATATTTCCTCACGATGGCTGCAGGTGCTACGCAAAAGACATAAACCGCGTGCGCCTGAGTTTTGTGGGATGATTTGTATGAAGATGGGAGAACACGTGATGTCAATAGTCTATGGTGTTGTAAGTCAATTTTTTTATTTTTAAAAGAAATTGAAGGCAGCTTGCAAAACAACAAAATTCAACCCATAACATTGATGCAATAATGTAAAATTTTATGTGTTTACTTGTGAAGAATAATTTATTTAACAAAAAAAAAATTATAAATAAAATTCTTTTGTATCAACAATAATCTAAAATCTGACTCGTTAAATAAGACACTTTCATAATTTTTTTTGTCTAAATTATATGTATTTTTACTAAATACAATTATATTTTAATCGAATAGGATTATTATGAATGATAAATTTTTTTCAATAAATATTTAATACTCATAATCTCTGGAAAAAAAAAATGGAGACAACATCATATATATTGCGTACGCTATATTTTTGACAGAATCAACTCGCAAGTGCTACATATATCTTATACCTTTCAGTCAGTTTCCCAACTACAAGCAATTGGATGTTGATTTTATTCTCGAATTTTCAATGCAGATAATATGTACTCTTGTTGGGAATAATTCATCAATTATCCTAATATGGTTAAGTTGAAACTTTCTCTCACAATGCTTTTATCAAAATTATAATTAATAATTAACAAATCATAATATTCGAGAAGTCAAAACAAAACAATCAATCAACCATTTATTTAAGTCAGTGTTGATATTCTATACTGTAAATAATGCTCCATCATTGTACATAACAAGCATCTATAACTGTTCAGATTACTCAAAATCCTTGTCAGAGAATTAGTCTACTTCTAATCAATTTTATAACTGTATTGCTTACATTGACTATTAGTTGGCTGCCTTAATTAAACATTATTTCAGAAGTTGAGATCAGTTATGTAAAGCTTGACAAGCAAGACGGGCCAAACATAAATTTTTATTTTTTTTACTTTATATATTTATCGTTGATTGCTAATATTCTCCAATCATATATAAGAAAAACCAATTTATAAACTGTTTATCAATTAGTCTTTAAGTAATAAAAGAAGTTTCTTATTTAATTATCTCATTTATCTTATATGTTATAAAACAGTTGTATGCTATTAATCCTAATCCTAATCCTAAATAGTCAAAACAAGTCATGGCAACCAGTATATTGCAAGTTAAAGTCATGTTAGGGTAGGAAAATTACTAAATTGGCTCATTTAAGTAAGTTATAATGATTCATGTGACTCACACAAGTTCAAATTCAAGGAGGAATTGGTTGAATTTGAAGAAAAATATTTTTCATATGACTTTTATTCACTTAGATATATTAAAATGGATTGTTCAATTCCACTCAATCTAAGCATGAAAAGTCGGTTGGTTCGACTCGACCAAAAAAATTTTATTAACCACATTTTTTGTGACCTAACCTAACTCGACAATCCAATTTTTTGTTGGTCACAATTTTGAGCTTGACAGTTCAACTCACTCTACATGGGACATTACTCCTACGGTTAGATGACCTAGTGCCCAAAGTAGAGGAAGCTCAAATAAATATAGATAATAATGAAAAAATCAATTAATTTATTTATTTGGTCATTTATATTCTTGACTTTTTTAATAGGAATATATTGTTGTGTAAGTTTCTAAAACTCAATACTTTTATATTCTCAGTTTTATAGTATTTTTAATTGTTTATCAAGCTAATGAGTCACATGTACTACATTCGTTCCTAAATATATGATTCTTAAGAAAGATTTTTAATTTAAATAATAACATTGAATTTGTTAATACTTATGTAGTATAATATACACAATGGAAATTCATTTTTTTTTCATATTAGGAGATGAATTCTCTATATACAACAAAAATATGTTTTCATACCAAGACATCTAGTCTAATTAATTAAGTAAGGCGCGTGAGTTATTACAAATCTCTTAGTACCTGTTTTCAATGGCTACAAATAAAAAAAAAGGTTTTTGTTATATATAGTGCAAAAATAATATGTGTTTCTGTTGTTTATGAAAGACATACCCCATAATACAATGGAAACATGTTTTCTATGAACAATACACAAATAGAAACATGTTTTCACACTACTACACGAATAGCATTTAACGACAGGCATTCTATGTCGGTTATTACAAAACCGTCGTAGTTAACAACGCGGTGGCATTTTTTGTAATAATGTGGACTGTCCAACGACGGTTCTTTGTAAACCCGTCGTTATTGGGGAGAACTACGACGGTTTTCCATGAACCGCCTTAGTAAATTCCGATTCAAAAACGGCTTTTGCTGTAAACCGTCGTTGTCCTTTTAATCATTTTTTATTTCATTTGGAATCCCGGCCTTGCCTTCGTATGACACCCTAAAATTAAGACTTACTGCCCCCAATCCAAACCCTAAAAGTTTCACTTTCCTTCGAACAACCCAAGGAACCCAACTATGCACTGTAACAAGCAGTAGCAGATAGCATCATTTTGTTTCCCAGTTCCGCAGTTCCCACTAATTATGGTTCTGTGATGTGTTCCTGAAGAAGAGTGAAGTGAGGCATGGGATCATTAGCATTTGTTCTGATCCTCCTCCTTCTTTCAGCCACCATTGTCAAATCTCTCTCCCTCACTCACCCTCCATCATCCTCATCCACTTTGGACCCAAAACAAGCAACAGCCCTAGAATCCCTCAACATCCCCACCTCAAAGGACCCCTGCGCCCGCCTAGCCCTCCTTCCACAATGCCACCCTCTGCGACGCCGCCAAGGCCTTCCGCCACCTCATCTCCCTCCGCCTCGCCAACTGCTCCTCCTACCTCTCCATCTCCTTCATCGCCCTCAAATCCCTTTCCACCCTCCGCTCCCTCTCCCTCCTCAACTACCCCGTCGCCCCCATCCGCCTCCCCGCCAACCTCGCCCTCCCCCTCACCTTGTTCACCTGCGTCAACAGCCTCCGCAAACTCTCCGACGTCTGGCTCTCCAACCTCCAGAACCTCACGTTCCTCTCCGTCTCCGACGTCAACGTCAAGGCCTCCGGCCCCTTCGTCATCCTCGCTCGCATGACCAAGCTCCAAACCCTCACCATCTCCAATGCCAACCTCACCGGTTCCCTCCCTGGCCACCTCCACTCCAACCTTTTTAATGGTTGTAATTAGTAAGTTATCCATTGAATTTCTTGAAGTTCTCTTCTGAGTCCTAATATCTATTTTCACAGGTTTTGTCATGTCTTGCAGAGTGTTCTTCAAATCTTAAAAGCAGGTGAAGCATTGCCATCTTAGTTACTCCTAGATTTAGGGTCTTACCTCCATTTTATGCTAACCAGGCTGTGTATCATGGTGTAGCTATTGTGAGCTTTGAAAGTGTTTCAACCACACAAAAGAAAGAAGCTGAGGAGCATGGCATGTCCTGCTTCTCATGGGGAGAGTTTCTCCAGCAGGTAAGATGTTAAACTTGATTTGCAATTGCCTATTTGGTGTTCCAAAATTAGGATCATGAGCCTTTTTTTATGAGTATTCTGAGCTATTATTATAACAGTTCAATATCTTCTCTTTTCTTCCTATCTCTAGGGATGTCTGGATTGGGATCTACCATCAAAAAAGAAGACTGACATTTGCACAATAATGTACACAAGTGGAACAACTGGAGATCCCAAAGGTGTCGTTATTAAGAATGAGGCTTTCATGGCTGAAGTGTTGTCTATTGACCACATACTTATGTTAACAGACAGAGTGGTAAGAACTGTTTCCCTTGAAGCTTCATTAGTTTCATGTTGTATAGCTTATACTACTGCAAACACTTCCAGTAGCCAGGTCAATGTTTCTTTGGCTGCCGTGTTGATTAATGTCATAATGATTATCAAGTGGCAACATTGGCAACATAATAGTTAAAAGCAATAATGGGGAAATGAAACCCCAATTATTTTTTAATTAATGGATGGTGAAATCCTGATATAAAGTAAGGTTGACAGAAGTGTCTATCAAAAAAAAAAAGAAAAAGCTGAACATCATTACGCTCATTGGCTGTATATAGTACATGGCCTGGAGGTTGTAAACAATTACTTTCCTCCCATTAGACTAAGGAAAGTAATGTTATTCTCATCATTCCTCTAGGAAAAATATGGTACATATTTTAATCATATTCAAAATTAAAACAATGAGAAGATGAGTATGAGTATCTAATCTTTGTTGAATTAAACAATGTAGTGCTGAGTGCTAACCATGACAAAAAATATTTTGTGAT
>PYAF01003069.1:259090-326030 GCA_007407185.1 Glycine tomentella
GAGAACGAACCGAATGCGAACAAGGAACCGGCTGTGCTCAGGGGAAGAAGGCAAACTCAATAATGCTGCAACAGAGGTAACACAACAAAGTGAATGGGGTGGGAAGAAGAAGTTGGGGTCGCGGGAGAAGAGGAGAAGACAGACGTGCAGGAGAGGGAAGGGAAGAAGAAAAGTTTTTTAAAAATTAAAGGCTATATTAGGAATTTCACTGTTTAAAATGGTGTATGAGAATTTTTTTATGGTGCAGGAAGCTCATGCCATGAACTAATTGCCTGGTTGCAAATGAACTGAACTAGCTTAAGTAAGTATGTCTTCTAGTTATTACTTTTTACAAAACCCAAACTTACACTTTGTACCATCTGTTCCCTCAAGTACCTTCATTTCTAGTTACTATTTTTGTGTGGTGTTTAATTAATTGTAAATTCAAAGAATCTTATGACCGAATCCTTCATTTTAGTAATTGTAACTAGAAGACTTGTATCAAGAAATAAAAGAAAAATTAAAATAGTATTTAGCAGATATCATCTATTTAATACCTAGCTGGTCAAGATTTATAAAATAATAATGGTGGTAATAAACAAAGAATATTTAATTATTCTCCCAGAACACATCTGGTCATTGAATTTCACTTTAGTTAAGTTAAAATGTAGAAAAATCAGTTATTGTTTGACGCACATACATCACAACAGCCGGCTTAACTCAATTATTTGAACATAATAATAAATAATTGCCGACTTAATTAAATAATTTGCTCAAGTTTTAAATGTAATGAAACAAAAGAATATATATATATATATATATATATATATAAAGTATAAAATTTAACAACAATGATTATGAACCTAAAATGCTAGGTTTATATCTATTATGTAAACTATATATTTGCTCTTATGATAGATTACATTTTTTTATATAAAAATATTAATTTTTTTACACTCATCCCGTCTTTGAGAAGATGAAGACCGAAAATATTAAATATCCTTCTCGCATAGTTATAATATCTACTGCATTAGATTAGGAACAAAGTTTTATAGTACAAAATAAATGATATAAAATAGTTGATTTCTTAATTAATTTGTTCCATTTGATTCTATTTAACATTTGATTTTGTACTATAAAACTTCTCTTCTAATATAATGTAGTAGGCATTATAAAAATGCGAGAAGAATATTTGATACTTCCTGTCTCAATCTTGTCAATGGCGAGATGAGTGTAACCAATTGAACAGTTTGCTTTGAGTTTGAGTAACACACAACCTAGTTAAGATCATCTTCACAACTCCCAACACATAGCTTGTTACAAATAAAACATTTAAATGTAGAGTTTAATGGTTAAACATGGACGTTATAAAAAAATTTATGCTGTTAATTAAATATAACTAATTATTTGTATGATTTTTAAAATAATTATTATAAAAATTAATAAATTTAATTATAATATATAATAATTTGTGATCAAATAATAATATATAAATGGTACCTGAGCTAAAACCATTACATACAAATGTAGGTTCTGCTAAAGGAGGAATACAGTAAAACAGAAACATATGGAACAGATCCATAAAACTAACAAATCTGTTCCCCAGCTATGTTTCTATATATGCCAACCAACTAGCTACTTTGTATACCCCTATCCTGTACGTACTACTTCTTTTAAACAGAGAACAACCCCAGAATGTAACTGATAGCATAAGCTACAAGACCAAACCATATCCAACAATAATGATATATATACTCGTTCACTCTCTTTGTAACATAACCTTCAAGAAGTTTTTCTCATCATGCATTCCCTCTTAAATATATTCTTGCCTACAGCAATCACATGGATGGAATGAATTATATGACGCTCTAGGTTTACTTCAAACCATTGTCATTATATTTTTCCTTATTCATCATATAGTTGATCTAATTAATGTATCGCATTATTAATATAAACGACATCAATACTTATATAACCAATTTAATTTTTATTGGATAAAATTTATCCTGTTGGATAATTTCCGCTTTAATGCTTAGCCCAGATCTCTATGCACTGAAAAATGTAATGTTTGACTTGAGCCCAATTTCCAAGGTACTGACCTCGACCCATAGGGTGCTGAAATCCCTAAACCTAATTCTCTCTATAAATACGTCATTTATAGATGGAGACCGCAGAATGAACAATTCTCGTTTGAGGGCTGAGAGGAGGCAGCAGTTCTGAGTGATCTCCAAGAGGTTCAGAAAACAACCCTTGTAGAGAGTGATTTCCACCATACTTGGTGAAGGTTTGAGAGCATCTCTAGTGAAAGGCTAGAGAAGAGTGATTGTAACCATTATTGATAATAGTGGATTGATTCTGGACTTGGTCCCTTGGATTTTCCTCTTCACGTTGAAGAAGGTTTTCTCCCACGTAAAGTTATTTTGATTATGTGATTTTTCTCTATCTTTGTTCTCGCATTTTTTATTTATTTACGTTTCCGCATTTTGGTTTGATTGTGTTTGAGGGTATTGTGAGCGCACTTTGTATTACCCAACAGTGGTATCAGAGCCCAGTTCGAAGGGTTCTAAAGGAGAGAGGGAGAGAGAGAGAGAGATGGGATGGAGACCAGTGGTGGTATTACCCATGACGGGGATATATTCAAGTTGATCGCAGACAACTTCACCTACTGGAGACCGATGATGGAAGATCATCTGTATTGCAAGACTGATAAGGAGTGGGAGATCTTTAGTCGGAAGGCGGTTGCCACGATTAGAAATATATTGGTAAAAGTCCCTTTGAGCATGTGTCCAAGTTCACTAATGCGTACGAATTGTGGAACAAACTGGAGTCCATGATTCAGAAGAAGACTCCTAGGAACAAAGCTCACCTGGTCCGCTGGCTTGTGAAGCTAGAGTACAAGGACAAGATGAGTATGATTGAATATCTCAACACATACAAAGGTATTGTGAACCAGTTGTCCAAGGCCGAGATGAGAATTGATAATGAGATGCAGGCGTTGTTGCTGCTGAGATCATTGCCGGAAAGTTGGGATACTCTGGTAGTGACTTTGAGTAATTCAGCTCCTGAAGAGAAACTGGAGATGGACGTTGTGACTGATAGTCTCCTGAATGAAACGGGGTGTAACCAGCACGTCAGATGCCAACGTTGCTGAGAGTAGGAGTAAGTCCGACTTCCGGGGTCGTAGCAAGAACCATGGTTGTGATAGACAGGATCGGTCCAGAGACCGCTCAAGGCCAAAGTGTGAATTGAAGTGCTTCTATTGTGGAAAGCCCGTACACAAGAAGACTGATTGTTGGACTCTGCAGAAAGATGAGCAGAGTGGCATAGTGAAGAGAGATCGGATTGTGCCTAAGAAGGATGACAAGAGCACCACTGCGGTGGTTGCCAATGCCGAAGTTGAGATATTTTTACTTGGAAATAATTTTCTGAATGTTGCCCTTGATGGCTGCGCATGGATAGTTGACTCTAGTGCATCTTTCCATGTTACTCCTCATAGAAGATTTTTCTCATCATACAGAAGTGGAGACTTCGGAGCTATGAAGATGGGAGATCAGGTGACCAACAAGATTGTTTGTGTCGGTGATGTGACCCTAACCTCGGATGTAGGGTGCCGACTTGTGTTGAAAGATGTGAGGCATGTACCTGACATGTGTTTGAACCTAATCTCAGTGGGAAAACTTGATGATGCCGAGTTAGTGAACTACTTTGAAGAAAGTAGATAGAAGTTGACCAAGGGAAACTTGGTGATGGCTCGAGGAAAGAAGGAATGCTCCTTGTATGTGATGCAAGGAAGGATAACTGGCAGAGAAGCCAATTATGTCCGGGATGGATCTAGCTTGGAGCTGTGGCACAAACGCCTCGGTCACATGAGTGAGAAAGGACTACAAATTTTGGAGAAGAAAGAGTTATTGACCGGGTTGAAAGGACAAGTGCTGAAGAGTTGCACGCACTGCCTAACTGGAAAGCAACATTGGGTTTCGTTTGTGAGACCGGATTAACCTAGACGTCAGAGGCGTATTCTTGACCTCGTCCATATTGATGTTTGCTCCATGTCAGAAAGATCGCTTGGAGGAGCTCAATATTTTGTCTCTTTCATTGACGACCATTCCAGCAAAGTGTGGGTTTATCTGATGAAGACTAAAGACCAGGTTCTCCAATCATTCAAAGAGTTCCATGCTATGGTGGAGAGGGAGATTGGCAAGAAGCTGAAGGTCGTCAGATTTGATAATGGTGGAGAGTATCGTGGTCCCTTTGAGGCTTAATGTAGACAAGCCGGGATTCGACATGAGAAGACGCCCCAAGACTCCTCAGTTGAATGGACTTGCTGAGAGGATGAACTAGACTATTGAAGAGAAGTTCCGAAGTATGCTATCCAACGCTGAGTTGTTGAAAGCATATTGGGGTGAAGCAGTAAAGATTGCAGTTGATTTGGTTAATCTATCACCATCTCGACAATTAGAAGGAGAAATTCCAGAAGAGATTTGGAGCGGTCGAAAAGCAACTCATGGACACCTGAAGGTGTTTGGATGCCGAGCTTTCGTGCATGTCCCTAAAGATGAAAGGGCAAAGCTCGATGCGAAGAGGACTGAATGTATATACCTCGGTTCGCCGAAAACCGAGTTCGATTTCAGACTATGGGATCCAATCAATAAGAAGATTGTGAGAAGTCGGGATGTGGTCTTTCATGAGGTGAGACCATGCATGACATCTCGCAGCCCCAAGTTCGGGTTACTGTCCGAAGTGAAGAACCTATCCCTCTTGTCCGAGCTGAAGCAGGGGGAGAAACTGATGATGAAACCGTTGAAGACGATATTGAAGATGATGACCAGTAAGAAGCTGATGATATCGGGATTCGGGTTGAGAATGAAGAACCGTGTTTTGAAGAGGCTGAGGAAAAACAGTCGAGATACCCCACTAGAGAAAGAAGACCTTCTACAAGGTACCCAGATGATGAATACACCGTCATTGCTGAAGACGGTGAGCCTCAGAGTTATGATGAGGCTGTGACAAGCTCAAAGAAAGAAGAATGGGAGAAGGCAATGCAGGAAGAGATGAATTCCCTACATGAGAATCAAACCTATGAGCTGACCGAGCTACCCAGAGGAAGACGAGCTCTGAAGAACAAGTGGGTATATAAGATTAAACAGGGAGAGAACGACCAAAAGTCGAGATACAAAGCCCAAGTTGTAGTAAAGGCTTCAATCAGAAAGAAGGGATTGATTTTGATGAGATATTCTCTCCTGTTGTGTAGATGACCTCGGTCCGAATTGTTTTAGCAATGACAGCTACAATGGACCTTAAGGTAAAGCAAATGGATGTGAAAACGACATTTCTTCACGGTGAGTTGGAGGAAGAGATTATATGGACCAACCTAAAGGGTTTGAAGCTCCAGGACGTGAAGGCCTGGTATGCCGATTGACGAAGAGTCTCTATGGCTTGAAACAAGCACCTCGACAGTGGTACAGGAAGTTTGAATCCTTCATGACAAATCATAAGTTCATGAAGACGGATGCAGACCACTGTGTTTTTGTGAAGAGGTATGAGACTGGAGATTTTCTGATCTTGCTACTATATGTTGATGATATGCTTACAGTAGGGCAAGATAAGATGAAGATTGCTGGCTTGAAGAAGGCGTTTTACTCGTCCTTCGCGATGAAGGACCTTGGTCCAACAAAGCAGATTATTGGAATTAAAATTATCCGGGATAGAAAGAAGAAACTATTGTGGCTAAGTCAAGAGAAATATGTTGAGAAGATCTTAAAGAGATTCAACATGGACAAAGCCAAGACAGTGAGCACCCCCTTAGCCGAACATTTGAAGCTGAATCAGAGGCAATGTCCGAGATCAGATGAAAACAAAGATGAGATGGAGAAGATCCCGTACCAATCTACAATTAAAAGCTTGATGTATGCAATGGTTTCCACTAGACCCGACCTGACATATGCAATTGGAATGGTGAGCCGGTATCTTTCGAACCCCGGCCAGGAGCACTGGGAAGTAGTGAAGTGGATCTTCAGGTACCTACGGGGTACAACCAAGTTATGTCTTCGATTTGGAGAACGTGAGGGCAGGTTGCAAGGCTACTCGGATGCTGATTTAGGGGGAGATTCCGACTGAAGGAAGTCGATGACTCGTTATTTGATGATGCTTGCTAGAGGAGCAATCTTATGGCAATCAAGATTGCAAAAGTGTGTGGCACTGTCAACAACTGAAGCCGAGTATATAGCCGCAACTAAAGCGTGCAAAGAATTGTTGTGGATGAAGAAGTTTCGTGAGGAACTTGGCCATGATCAAGACAAGTATGAGCTGAAGTGTGACAATCAGAGCGCAATTCATCTTGCGAGGAACTCAACTTATCACTCCCGCACCAAGCACATTGATGACGAAGCCGGTACCAGCAAGAAAATTTGAAGATTGTTGTGAAGGTGTCGGGTTGATGAATTCGATACATCGAAGCCGAAGAGATAGCCAGGTTTTGATGTGATGACCCCGGCTAATTGGGAACCGAAAAGGATTCCGGGTTCTGTCTTGTCGCATTGAAAGCGGAAGGGGGAGATTTGTTGGATAATTTCCGCTTTAATGCTTGATCCAAATCCCTATGCATTGGAAAAGGGAATGTTTGACTTGGGCCCAATTTCCAAGGTGCTGACCTCGACCCACAGGGTGCTGAAATCCCTAAACCTAATTCTCTCTATAAATACGTCATTTACAAATGGAGGCTACAAAATGAACAATTCTCGTTTGAGGGCTGAGAGGAGGCAGCAGATCTGAGTGATCTTTGAAAGGTTGAGAAAACAACCCTTGTAGAGAGTGATTTCCACCATACTTGGTGAAGGTTTGAGAGCATCTTTGGTGAAAGGCTAGAGAAGAGTAATTGTAACCATTATTGATAATAGTGGATTAATTTTGGACTTGGTCTCGTGGGTTTTCCTCTTCACGTTGAAGAAAGTTTTCTCCCATATAAAACTATTTTGATTGTGTGATTTTTCTCCATCTTTGTTCTCGCATTTTTTATCTATTTACATTTCTGCATTTTGGTTTGATTGTGTTTGAGGATATTATGAACGCACTCTTTATTACCCAACATATCCAAACAATAATAATCGATCTGTACATGTATATAATGCTTCTTCATTAATATATATGTATGGCATTTTTTTCGTATTGTGTATATATTACCGGGTTTTTGCAATATAAAATGGAACAAAGAAATCATGCACCTATTTTCAGGCAGAATCTTCATTATATTTATGTGGCAATAATAAACAAGCTTAGCGCTATAAAAGAACAAGGCTCTAATTCATATTTGAAAAGGAAATTAAAATATTTAGTTATGGGTGTAGATGCAGATAATTGAGCTCTAATATGTTACTTTCGTTACCAAGAGGTCGGTTTGTCGACTATTGATCATACTTACCAACATGGTAAGCTGCACATGATATAATATATGCCAATGCACTTATCATAATGAAAGCTTATAACAAGTGACGCTGACTTGTATCAACTCTTTTGGCACATTAAAATTTAAAAGGGCATTTATTCAAAAAGTTCACAAGTTGCACATGAATAAATATTCTACGCGACCCGGTAGTATTATCTTACAGAAAAGGACCCGTATGTTTGTCATGAAATTATCTGAATATTGCTAATATTTAAGGTTAAGTATTTAAGTCATATTTTGATTTTATTAAGTTTTTTTATATTATCGGATGTGGTATAGTAAGATGTTTTTTAAAACTTCAATAATATTAGTTATTCGTAATTGTTATTATAAATTTTATTTTATAACTCTTAAATAATATATAATAAACATATATTGAAATAAAATTTTAGAATTTTAAGATATAATAATAAATATGTGTATTGCATAGGTCATTAGACTAATTACTCTTAAGCAAAAGGACCCATAAGTTATTGGAATAAGACTAATTATACAATTGATTCTTTAATTATAATTAAAAGTTTAATTGAATTCTTTAATTATTAATAAAAAGTTCAATTAAATCCTTATTATTTAAAAATACTACTACTGTACTCTTTCCATCAATTTAATTAACGAAATTTATATAAATAGATATTTTTACATCAATTGTATTAGTAAGGATGAGATAAATTTACACGAGAGATTAAAAACAAAATAGTTCTTACCCACTTTGTCAAAATCAAAAACCAACTCACAGTTGATTTAAATGGTACATTTTTTTATTCTCTTAACTAATTAACGTTTACGATTAGAGTTTTCTATGTATGAAAAAAAATTCCTGTTGTAAGAGTTAACTCTATCGATCATACTGTAAATATTCTGTAATGTACAAGATTAATTAATTCTTACAGAAGATATCTATATAAAAAAAATAACAAAGCACAAGGTAATTTTATATGTCTAGATTAAATAACACAAAGCTGTAGAGAAGACTTCGCCATTTCCTTTTATATGTCAAGATTTTCTACCAACACTCACACGCACACAGTAGCTTATTTTAGTTTATAACTTGTAAGTTCTTAAAAGTTAAAACAATGGTAATTTTTAAATGAATAATAGCAAAGTCTGGACTTACTTTTAATTCCAAAATAAAAGGATTAAGTCATGAAATATTGAATTAAAAACAATACTTAGAATTATTAATAAATTAGAGCCGTGTTCTAGTAAGAAAATGAATTTACATATATATATATATATATATATCGTACATTTTTTAATGTGACACAAGAAGAAAAAAGAGTTCCATTATTTGAATAATGACATGTGACCAAAAATATAATATATAATATATATTTAAAAATAATCAGATAAATAATAAATAATACGCAAGCTAACAAACTGAACATGGAATAGCAGGGTTGACTTTGATAGTTTCTTATAGAAGTCGGTTGAGTATGTAGCTATCAAAACCGGGAGGCCGCATTGTACTGATATCATATATTTTGGCACGTAACCATTTTGATCAAAGGTTATATTAATTGCTATTATTGCATGTTTTAAATAGCACGTCAACGTACGTCTTTCAATGATTTGAAGAGACATATATTGGTACTGTACCGTGCACCTACGAACTCAATATGTACTCGACTACTAATGACCTTTAACAATAACTTACGAACTCGACACAACACTTAAAAGGAACAATTAGCCAACAATGTGACTCCTCGAAAGAAGTAATTCCTTAAACATTCAATATGAATATATAGACCCAGGGAAAAGATCACTAAGTACGTTTCTCAAAAACTTGATATTCAGATACTAAAGTACCTCGGACTCAATTGACTTGATTATGAGAGTCCTTTTTGCAAGTACCTTACCACACACTAGGACAGAAGATCGAAGATTCCACTGAGATGAGGGACGAGGAAAGAGAACCAAACAACTTGCCTGGAACTCGCTCAGAACTTAGTCAGAATATTTGGCGTCCAGCGTGAAGCCAATAAATTATTTTCCCTTGGCCACAAGATGGTAGCAACAACGAGAGGTGACCCCAGTTCGTCTGCGCTCTCCACAAGAGCAGAGACATCAATAATGCAAGAATTTGGAGAATAGATTGAACAATTACACAAAACAAACTGAGGCCGATTTGGAGGCCTTGAGGCAAAGACATGAGGTGGACATGCGGCAGTTACGGGAGAAGAACACGAACCTCAGAGCAAGGTTTGTCATTCATCATCCACCTCCACCACCACTAACTCCACCTCACTCCCCATCCTTTCAACCACACCCACCCACGTCAAAACACGCACCTAGGAAAGCCATACTCAACTCTTCTCCTACAATAATCGGGAGGAAAACCCAATCAACTCCATACTTAGGTCCCTCAACATCCATAATCATGTCATTCATTGACACCCTTTTGTCGATGGCATCATGGACACACCTTTACCCATAGCCTGGAAGTCATTCAACATTGAAAGATATGACGGTATCACAGATCCGGATGAACATCTGGATGCATTTACCACTCAGTTAAACCTGTATTCCAATGACAACACCATGATGTGCAAAGTTTTCCCCACCTACCTCAAGGGACCAGAACTAATGTGGTACAAGCGCTTACCCCTGCGATTTATTGATTCATTCTCAACCTTAGCCCAACGTTTCAGAGCACAATATCCAACCAGTCGCCCTCATCACACAACATCCATAGCTTTTGTGAATCTACGTCAAGCTAATGACGAATCATTAAGATCTTTCATGGAGAGATATGTGGTCATTTTCGTCAAAATTAGAGACCTTGACCCTGGTGTCACATTGCATTCCATGATCACAACACTAAAGTTGGGGCCGATCGCTGACAGCCTCTGTCGGAAGCAACCCAAGGATTTGGACGAGCAAGAGCAAGAGCAAGAGCAGAGAGATACATCTAGATGGAGGAATTATTTGTTTAAATATGTTCGGGGGAGCAAAAAAAAAAGGACCAAAGCAAAGATAGAACAAAGTCCACTCAAGACAAATCCTTCAAAAAATCTAGCAGGCTACCGAAGTATAACCACTACACACCATTGAATGTCAGCCGAGCACGATTACTGGAGGAAGCTTCCAACGCAGAAATTCTGTCTTTACCTCCTTTAGCTAGGTCACAACTCAGCAAGCAGATCGAAGACATGTCGATATCATCAGAACTTCGGCCATACCACAGAGGAAGTTGCCATGAAGGACAGAATATAAGAGTCGATACAAGAAGATGCCCTTGCCAACTACATATATACCCCTAACAACAACAAGAAAGGGTATTGAGGTCGGGGCAGAAGGGGTTATCATGGCAGTCAAGGACAAAAATTCCCTGGTGAAAAGGAAGAACAAACAAATCCAAGTAAAACCAGGTCGACACCTCAGCAGTTGAGGAAGGATGGAGACACAGAGTTGTTAACACCATTGTCAATGGTTTCGCTGGTGAAGGTATCACCAAGTCAGCTTGAAAAATAAATATGCACGCCATCAAAAGTGTGAACCATATTACGACTATAGGTTCTAGGAGTGCAATCCCCTCAATAACGTTCACTGATGTCGACTTCACGGGAGTCAATCCTAAGCAACACGACCCAATCGTGATTACTGTTGGAATCACCAATTAGGATGTTAGAAAAGTTATAATAGACAGAGGAAGCTTGAATGATATACCTTTCCTTTCCACTTTTCAAAGGTTAGACATCTCTCTAAAAGTAATAAAACCTCATCCCGAGCCCTTATTTTTTTTTTTTGTAGGGGGACAAGTCCACACCCATAGTGTTGAAGAGCTAGAAACCACCTTTGGAATAGGAGATTTGTCAAGAATGTTACTTGTCCAATATGTCCTCATCAACGCCGACACTTCCTACAATGTCCTGATCGGTAGACCATCGTTGAAAACCCTAGGCGTGATCATCTCAATGCCGCATCTCACAATGAAGTTCCCCAACCCAAATGGCGACATACTCATGATCAAGGCAGATCATATGGAAGCCCAAGAATGTTATGCCAAAAGCCTTCTTGTCAAGCCGTACATCCTCACCTCCATGAAGCATACAAAAGCAGTAGATATCAATAATGCAGAAGGAGATCTGCCGAGCTGGGTCGATTTTGACCCAGGGAGAGATGAAGAAGACAAGAGGCCAACACCAACAGAGGAGCTACATTAGTTCCAACTCGGAAACAAACCTCACCAATCCACCAAGATGGGGGAGAAATTTGACAAATACCTTCAAAAGAAAAGCGAGGAAGTATTGAAAAAAGCGCTAACCTGTTTGCTAAGAATATCACTCACATGCCCAACATAAATCCCAATTTCATATGCCACAAATTTTCTGTTTTCTCTGAAGCAAAACCCGTAGCACAAAGACAATGAAGCTTGGTCAAGAAAAGAGTTGTCTCATCAAAGAAACTGCTCAAGGTTGGCTTCATCAGAGAAGTCGAATACTCAACATGGTTGTCAAATGTTGTAATAGTCAAGAAGCCCAACGGAAAGTGGAGAATGTGGGTTGATCATACAAACCTTAATAAAGCTTGCCCAAAGGATGCATACCTGCTTCTTAACATTGATCGACTTGTCGATGGTGTTTGTGGATACAAAATCTTGAGCTTCCTCGACGCATATTCGGGTTACAATCAGATGAAGATGTACCCATTGGACAAAAGCAAGATTGCATTCATCACAGAAGATGCAAATTTCTACTACAAAGTCATGCCCTTTGGTTTAAAGAACGCTAGTGCTATAAGAAGAGATTAATGGACAAGGTCTTCAAAGATCTGTTGGGGAAAATATTAAAGTTTTTGTTGATGATATGGTGGTGAAGTCAGCAAACCTAGCATAACATCCGAGCGACTTAGCAAAAATATTTGCGAAACTTATAAAACACAACATGCGACTAAACCTAGAAAAATGTGTCTTTAGAGTGAGAAAAGGTAAATTTATGGGCTTCATGATCACTTGCAAAGGGATCAAGCCAACCCAGACAAGTGCGAAGCAGTCATCACCATGTGAAGCCCGCAAAATCTGAAAGAAGTTCAAAAACTGACAGGAAGGTTAGCATCTTTATCTTGTTTTTTTATACCTAAAATGGCCGAAAAGGCAAAACATTTCTTCAAGTTGTTGAAGCTACCAACAAATTTTTAATGGAACTCACGATGCGAGCAAACGTTTTCCGAGTTCAAGATTTCCTTGCCACTCCGCCTATCCTTACTCGGCCCACTCCTAAAGTT
Source organism: Glycine tomentella (assembly GCA_007407185.1). Taxonomy (NCBI): domain Eukaryota; kingdom Viridiplantae; phylum Streptophyta; class Magnoliopsida; order Fabales; family Fabaceae; genus Glycine; species Glycine tomentella. The sequence continues at coordinate 271,737 of PYAF01003069.1, forward strand.
GAGTTGTTGTTATACCTATTTGTTTCAGACTCAACAATAATTTTGGCTCTCTTACAAGAAGAAGGCAGAAAGCAAATGTCGATTTACTACACCAGTCGAGTACTTCAGGGAGCATAAAAGAGATACTAGAAAATTGAAAAACTCGTCTTATCACTAATTAACTCCGCCAGATGGTTAAGGCAATATTTTCAAAGTCATTAGATTACTGTGAAAACTAATCACCCCCTAAAGCAAGTACTTAGGAAGCCTGATCTCGTCGAAAGAATGGTAGCATGGTCAGTTGAGCTCTCCGAGTTCGGCTTACGGGTTGAACCACGAGGCCCCATCAAAGAGAGTGTCTAGACGAATTCCTAATCGAACTCCCCCCCCCCCTTACTGTGAATAGTAATGAAGGTTGGTGGACTTTGAATGTAGACAAAGCTTCAAACAGCAAGGGCAACGGCCCAAGTGTTACCCTCAAAGGACCGAATAAAGTATCTATTGAGTAATCAATAAAGTTCAACTGGAAAGCTTCAAACAACCAAGCAGAGTACGAAGCTCTCATCGAAGGCCTGAATTTAGCAAATGAAGTCTACGTCAATAAGTTAAAATGAAGTGACTCCAAGCTCATCACCGAGCAAGTTAATGAAGTCTTTCAAGCTAGAGATGTGAAAATGCAGAAATACTATCACCTAATTAAACAACTTTTGGCACGTTTCAAGCAGAAGAAGCTTGTACACGTGGATAGAGAAAAGAATGACTGAGCATATGCTTTAGCTTATCTTGCAAGCACTAAGAGACCAGTTAGCACCAAACATTTATCCAGGAGAACCCCATGTCCCCAACCACCAACATTATAGAAGTCTGCTCAAGTTGAATACCACCCAATGGTTGGATGTCTCTAATATAGGCTAACTTGGTCAACGACGCCTTACCTTAGGAAGCCAGAAAGATAAAACTCCAAGCTTCACACTATGTTGTCATCAACAATGAAATGTTTAGAAGAGCAGTCTCTAGACCATTGCTGAAGTGTGTCAACGAGGGCCACACAGAGTATGTCTTGAACGAGGTGCACATTAGAATTTGTGGAATGCAAATCGGAGGTCGCAACATGGCAGCGAGAGTTATACAAGTTGGTTACTATTGGCTGACTTTAAGGGTAGATTGTATCGAGTATGTAAAAAAATGTAAAGAATATATGGAATTCAACAATGTCCACCACGCTTCACCTGAAGCGCTCCACAACATCACGTCTCCTTCGCCTTTCACCATGTGGGGAATGGATATTCTCGAGCCATTTCCTGCAGCCAAAAGCCAAATTAAGTTCTTCCTCGTCACCAAGTAGATCGAAGCAGAACCACTAGTAACAATCATAGCCCAAAAGGTACAAAATTCACATGGAAGAACATCATTTGCAGGTATGGCTTATCACAAGCTATCGTGACAGACAAAGAAAGACAATTCATTGAAAAGGGCTATGAAGAGTTCCTTAAGCAACTCAACATTAGACATCTGATGTCCTTAGTAGAAATCCCTAAACAAATGGACAACCAAAAGTCACGAACAAAGTCATTCTCATCGAGTCACGCAAAAGACTGTATAGGGTCCTCCAAGGGAATGTGGATAGATGAGCTCCGAAGCATGCTATGGGGGTACCATTGTACTCCCCAATCCACCACACAGGAGACACCATTTAGACAAACCTATGGTACTGAAGCTATGATACCTATGGAATTCGGCGAACCCTCACTGTGAAGAACATGTTCAACACGACCAATAACTCAAAATCACTAGCAGTGGAGTTGGATTGAGGAAGTCTGAAGTGAAGCAAGAATTCATGAACAAGCATGTAAAAAGAAAGTGACTTGAAAATACAACTTCAAACTCAAGAGACGAAGATTCAAGACCAATGATATGGTTTGGAGGCTAAGAGGAGATGTCAGAAAAGACAACTCGAAGGGTAAACTCGTGCTGAGTTGGGAAGGCCCATTTTGCATTACATAATCTTTGCAGAACGGTGTGTATAGGCTTGAAGACATGGCAAGCAAGGTCATCCTTAGTACTCTTTTTCCTACTTCAGTATTTTTTCCCACTTGTAAAAAAATAAGGATTTTTTCTGAAGAGGCTTTAACGAGGCACACCCAAATATCCATGTAAAAGGATAGTCCTTCACGAACTAAGTTATCAATGAAATCCTTTTATTGCCAAATATGTATGTTCAATGTTTGTTTACCTATTTTGTTATCTGCTAGCTTACTTAGTAGTATATAATGAAATTAGTTAACAATAACAAGAGGTTAGATCCAAACCTCCACTTTTTCAAGTGATTATCAAGAGGTCAGATCCGAACCTCTGCTTTTTCAAGCACTTCTCAAGAGGTCGAATCCGAACCTTCATTTTTTCAAGCAACTAAAACATTTAACCAATGCAAATTGAAGATCCATCGGGCAATTCATTCATTAATTTTTCACAAACGTTACAAAGTATAAAACGGAACAAGCCCGAAAAACTAAAACGTTACAAATCACTTAGACTCCACCTCATCTTTTTCTTCCTCCTTCTCAGACTCAGAACAAAGCTGCAACTCCCTAAAAATCTTGCCATCCATGATGTCCCAATTCACATCAAGTTGTGCAGAGTCAAAACTCAGAAGCAACACCTTCACTTGACGTTAAGCCTTTTTAAAGCCCTCCTGATGGTTTATCACAATTAACCTTTTGACTCATCCAACTTGGCCATCAAAGCAAACTTGGTTTTCTCCTTCTTCAGCAACTCGCCCTCCATCTTTTCAACAGTCTTCTTCAATTCAGCAATCTCATCCCCTTATGTAGCCAACTTCTCCTCAGCCATCTTCTTCTTCGAGGTCAACTCCTCCATTTTCTCGCCTATATTTTTTACTTGTTGCTCCAAATCGGAAACTCAGCCACTCAAAACTTTATTGTCTTCAGACTTGTTGGATAGATAAGCAACATGTTATCAAGGTCTTCTTGCAACTTTCAAATTGCCTCCCTACTCTTGGCCAACATGTCGAGTTCCTTAGTTTTTCCAAACTCTATCTTCATGGCCTTCAGTTGCGCAACCATCACCTTGGTCTTTTCATCGGCTTCTGACACCATCTCCTTCCAATGGCGCACAACGGCAAAAGATCGACCGAAGAAGATCTCGATGGCATCCAAACTTTCCACAAGCCCTATGTAGTCCATCATATCGCGATCAATTTGACTCAGAAACCCGATGATTGGAAAAATTGCGGACCGGTCAAGTTGGCATTCCATAAAGAAACAGTATTAGGAGCCACAGAAACATGGTCCAAGCGACAAAGTTTACCTTCATTATAATGCAAGATGACCTTGCTCATCCGTAGCTTTCCTGTGCCCGGATTGTCCTCCGACACAATTGAGGCCGACTTTTGTGCGACCTTCGCCCATTTCTCTTTCTCAACTATGGCCGACTTCTCCGTTTTTTTGTCTTTTTCCACCTCTTCTCTTCCATATTTTTCTTTGACCAACTTCTGATATGCGTCTAGCATATCATTGTTTTCAAGTTAAAAGAATAAAGGAATCGATCATAATGGAGCGATAATTGCATATATATGTGAAAGTTTTGATTATTTCATCCTCAATCATACTATTACTCATTTTATGCATTTTTATAGCAGGAAACAAAGAAATCCAAGAACCCTCTGTGATCTCATGCTAATGGCTCGAGAACTGGCGCCTTTCACCCCAAAGAAGTAATTTTGTGCACCTGTCTGCCATCTGGCGCTAACAGCGTGGGATCTGGCGCCATTAGCGCCGAGTTTATTTGCAACCCGTGCTAACAGCATGAGATATGGCGCCATTAGTGCCAGGATGTATGATGTGGTGCCTAAATATAAATATGGACTGAAGGGAGCAGAAAGGGGGACTTTCATACTTGCAAAGAGCAAAATAAGAGCAAAAGGAGGCAGCTTTGGGAGGGTTGAAGCTAGGTCAAGAGAGTTGGAATCAAGATTGAAGGGTTTTACTTCTTCTTCTTCTTCTTTTATTTCTTCATCTAGATACATTGTGTTATTGCTCTTGAAGCCAACCATGAATAGGGTTGGCTAATTTCTTCTTTGTATTTAAGGCCACAACCTAATGTAAACTCCTTTGATGTTGGATTGAATTCTATTATTCTTTTATACTAAAGTATTTTTTTTTACCTTGTGTTAAATGAATTATATATCGTTATTGAAATTGATCACTTTGATAAAGTTCTGAGAATTAGGGTTCACAATAGGAATATTGAGGCTTTGATTTCGAACAAAGGTGGAATAACAATTGATACATTACATAGGGATAAGGATGTATAATTGCAGATAAATAGATGTATTTTCTTAATGCTTAATTTAAGATAGATCACTAAGGAATTAGGGTCTTGATTGGGTTAAAGGGTTAAACTCACTAAGGAATTAGGATTTAACTATTTTTCAGACAAAGATACATTATCTGAATAATTAGTATAATTGAATGTAGTAATCAATCTAATTAGATAAGTTGGGATCAAAATGGTGTGTGTGTCTTGACTACAATTCTCTCTTATATTTTCATTAAATCCAAATAACATTTTGTTTAAAGTTTTATTAATTCTTAGTTTTTATTTTTTAATTTTCATCACATCAAAATATTAAAACTCAATCTTATCAACATTTCTTCATCTAATTTAGAGATATTAGTTGCGATAATATTAGTGTCTCAATCCTCGTGGATACGATACTCTTCTTATCACTTTATTACTTGGAACGATTAGTGCACTTGCCGAATTCGCAATAGCTTCCCGATCGGTTCTTCACCTCCATTACCCTTCCTCTTATTCACTCCATCCTCCAAACTTTTGTGCTCCATCTCTATGCACTTACATAAACGACCTCAACATTTGCACGACCACCTTCAACTTGCTCCACCACAGGAGCCTTCGAGCCTTTCCCGAGTTCGGATTTGGAGGAGTCCTTCACTCGATTCCTCTTCTTCATCTTCCCGACATCTGTTTGGTCATCAACAAGTAAACTCTTTAGATTCTTGTAGTCATAACCCTTCATGACTTCTACAAAACAAACAAAACACACTAATCAATACTCCCTCGATTTAATAAATAACATTACAACATGAAATACTCGCTACTCAGAACATGATCAGGAAAGCGTGAGTTTGGAATAGCCATAATGAATTTACAAGGAATCTCACATGGCCATTCCCTTATAATCTCAATATCCTTGACTTTTTGGGTTGACAATAGTTAAAAAATAGTAACTCCAACAATTTCTTTGTCCTCAATGCTGCTTAATTTTGAGGAATTAGTCACCTCAATAATCTTCGATATATGCCCATTCCAAGTATCAACTCTCTTTTCTAGGTTCATCGATATTGAACCAATCGAACGAACTCTAATCCATAAATGAATCAATGGAAAAAGTAGCATGTCGTATCGATGATGAATTCTAAAAATATTTCATTCTCTTATAGGATCCTGCCAAAATTTTTGTTTGTGTAGTGTCTGTCTACTGACTGGATCTCCAATTAGATTGGATAAGGATAAGTTGGATAGGGAATTCCATTTTTAGTTAGAGAGCAGGCAGAAAGGAAATTTCAGGGTCTTCCCACCCTCCTTGAAGAACAACTCTTTTGAGTCTCCACAAGCGAGGTTAGGATGAACTCAAAAATAACCCGACTTGAAATATTTCAAGACTGGCTGTACAACGGAAACAACTTCCCAAATTTAAATGCATTTATGGAAGCCCAACCGACTTTGACACCCATCTTCAACTGATAGAAGTAAATGAACTTATTAACAGTTGGCTCTATTTTCAAACTCTTACAAAGAATTTGAAAGGCAAGCAAAAAATCCCAATTGTTAGGATGAAGTTGCAAAGGTGCAACATTCATTAGACTCAACATTTCGCATTCAAAATCCAAAAAGGGAAATTGAATTTTCAACTCCTTCAACATATCCTCATGCATATACACGAAGTCAGCCTTGCCATTTGACACCGACGCCCTCATAAAAATGCGCTCCTCAGTGCTATAAGACTCTACAATCAATAACTCAACATCATTTAAGGTCGGAATATCAATATTCTTTTTCAACATCTCGATGCAATTGTGAGTTTGAAACCGAGTAGGGTACGAGTTAAATTCTGCGAAAACCCACTCGTACCCAGGGATGGCAATAGTGGTAAACTTGCTTCCCCTACTTTTTTTCGCCCCTTTACCACCTCCTATAACGTCATCCCTCTTTTGACTCTCACCCCCCTTCTCCGTCTCCTAACAAATCTTCGCCTCCTCACCACCACTCATTAAGTCCTTTGTTTTCTACGAATCAGAGATTGACGAAGGGAACAAAATAGACAACTCATCCTCACTCCCAGATTCCCCTATACCCCTAATCTCCCTAGCCACAAGGGACCTACCCCAAATGGGAGACCCATCCTCCGTAGTAGAGGAAGACATAAAGCAAGAGCAAAGGAATGAAGAAAGAAAAAAAGCAATGCAAAGGAGCGTACCTAGCAAAAAGCTGAAGGAAGGAAAAACAAGGAATAAAGAAGCAACAAAACAGACCAGTCGGGGAAAACAAGAACCAAGGAAGCAGGAGCAGTGCAAAAACAAGAAAGAAAGAGATAAGCTTTGGTTTCCACAAAATGCCTTTTTATAAGGGTTTCACAACAAGGAAGAAAGAGATAACCTCTGTTTCCTGTGTCACCTCGTTAATGCCTCTTTGTTTCTCACACCCAATTTGCCAATAACCCTCGCTCCAAACGCTTCAAAAGCTACTTTAAGAGTTATGACCACTGACGAGGCGGCACGGGAAACAGAGCAACATCTGAAATAGAGCGGCAAAACCTCACAGAAACATCATGACGTTATGTTTGCTCTGTTACATATCCCAAAGCAACAAGACGCCCAAGGGTCATTACACGATCAATCACACATATTAAGACACATGTCATTTAATACTTGAAAAATTCTTGATGTTTGAAAAAAAGGAGGCATACGTGGCAATAATGTCCATTTTTTGCAATTCGGTCTAAACTCACGTGACTAATTCGCCCGTTTCAGGCAACTCGGCCAAGCTATTCACGTGAACCTGAGGGCTTATGTACCGTGCAGTCTACAAACTCGGCACGTACTCAGCAAGATGACATAGTCAGAGACCACATGTAAAACTCTATCATTCATAATAATTCAAAGCTTAGGGGACTTATGTACCACGTAGCCTACGAACTCGGCACGTACTTGAGTTGTGATGGCCCTCAACTACAACCTATGAACTTGGCATGACACTTAAAGGAGCAGTTAGCCAACATGGCTCCTCAAAAGAGGTAACTCCCTCAACATCATACATGTATGTATAGACCTAGAGGAAAGATCACCAGATACGTTTTTTAATAACTTGATACACATACTAAAACACCTCGAGCTCAACTGATTTGATCGTCAGAGTCTCTTTTGCAGATATCTCACCACGCACCAAGATAGGAGATCGGAGATTCCATTGAGGCAAGGGACAAGGGAGGAGAACCAAACAACTCACGTGGAATTCACCCAGAACTCAGCTGAAACATGTAGTAAGTTGTGAAAGTCAATCGGGTAGTTATATAAGTTTTAAATTTTGTGTTTTTAAGTGTATGTTATTGTTCATGTCAGATAATGTTAGTAGCTAAAGCCAAGGCCTCTCTGAATTAAAGAGTCCCCGAGAAAATTTTTGATAAGCTCTACGTATACATAAACCTGGGGTGAGAATTTTTGACGAACCTCAAATGAAAAATAATTATGAATTAAAAAATAGTAATTCTCACCGAGGATGGTGTTCTCACCCCCTATTTATAATATATGTCCTATAGTGATCGTTGCTAATCTATCTTGCTATACACCAAAAGGTAATGCATTTTGATGTGTTTACATGTCCTTATGTGACAATATAATTAATTACTTCGAACCAAACAACCATGATTCCAACCCCCTTATGTTAAAATTTTTTACAACTAACCCAACAAATAACACAGTGCAGCACAACACAACCCAGCCGCACCCACCTCAGTGCCCTTACGGAAGCGCAACGCAACACACTGAGCACAGCACTCTGCAACCTGCCGCGGACCGCCACTCCCGCCCCTACGACGCTGACGCCCTTCATTTTGGGTATATATTGATTCATTTTTGTCATTTGCCATTTTTTAGATGGAAGATATTTAGGTTCTTTTTTTACAAAGTCAAGTGGTAGTAGTGCTAAACGTTCTCGATGTGAATATTCTTCATCTATTAATTTAGTTCAAGATAAACAAGATGAGTGTTCAAGAAAGGGAAATGATTTGTATGTTCCTGATCCGGATAAAAGACTTCTTATTATGAGCATTGCGAAGAGTGATCAAGAAAGGGAAATGATTCAAAGAATTTTTCTAACGAATGGTTCTTGTCAACCAAAACTTTTTAACTTTCCTCAATCCTTAATTGAGGGTAAAATGCGTAGATTTAATCCTCAATGGTACAATGAGTTTGGCACTTGGTTGAAGTATAGTGAATCAAAAGATGTTGTATTTTGCTTGCATTGTTATCTATTTAATTGTGAGCATGGTGATGGAAGGGTTGGTCATGATTCATTTGTGGGAGAAGGATTTAGCAATTGGAAGGACAAACAACGGCTTCTTAAAAATATTGGGAAAGTTGGAAGCATTCATAAGTTGTGCTTCAATGCTGCCAAAGATTTGATGAATCAAAATCAACATATTGATATTGTTATGTTTGGAATTTCTGACAAAGACAAGCAAGATTATCGTATTCGTCTGAATGGTTCTATTCAATGTATTCGATATCTCATACGACAAGGTTTGACTTTCCGGGGACATGATTAGACAGATGCTTCAATGAATCAGGAAAATTTTGTGGAGCTTGTAAAATTCCTTTGTGAAAGCAATGAGGAGGTAAATAATGTATCTTTGAATGATGTCCCAGAGAATCTCAAAATGATAGCTCCCTAATTCAGAAAGATATTACTAATGTTGTTGCTAGTTTAGTTACCAGAGCTATTATTTCAGATATTGGGGATGGTTTCTTCTCTTTACTAGTTGATGAAGCTCGTGATATATCAACTAAAGAACAGATGACCATTGTTTTAAGATATGTGAACTGCAACAGTGACATTATTGAGCATTTTCTTGGTCTTGTTCATGTTTCAAATACTACAGCTAGTTCACTTAAAGAAGCGATTAAGTTAATTTTTGCCAAAAATGGCTTGAGCTTGACAAAGATTCGTGGTCAAGGTTATGATGATGGAAGCAATATGAGTAGTCAATTTAGTGGTCTGATAAGCTTGATTTTAGTTGAAAATAATTCTGCTTACTATGTTCACTGCTTTGCACATCAACTTCGGTTAGCTTTAGTGACTTGTGCAAAAAAGGTTTACGCCTTGACTGACTTCTTTAATTTTATATCGTTAGTGTGTAATGCAGTTGGTGCTTCTTGAAAAAGAGCAGATATTTTGAGTAAAAATCAATTTGATGAGATAGTCAACAATATTGCAAGCGATGATGTTCAATCAGGGAGAGGCTTGAATCAAGAAATGAGTTTGTCACGACTAGGGGACACATGTTGGAGCTCACACAACCGATCATTGGTAAGTCTGTTTACATTGTTTGATCCTATGCTTGATGTGCTAGAAATTATAAAAGATGATACAACCCTTATGCATGCAAAAAGGTCTGAAGCCTCTGCCTTTATGATGCGTATGCAAACTTCTGAATTTGTATTACTTTTGAACTTGATGATCAAGGTCTTAACAATAACGAATGAGTTGTCACAAGCACTTCAGAGAGAAGATCAAGATATTGTGAATGCTATGACTCTTGTATAAGTTTTAAAGGTGTTATTACAGAAGATGGGAGATAATGAGTGGGATAATCTATTTCAGAAAACTTCTGAATTTCGTATAAAACATGATATAGATATCTCTGATATGAGAAGTGTACTTGCATTACAAGGGAGAACAAAACATAGAGGACCAGTTACTCATTTGCATCACTTTAAGGTTGACATATTTTATGCAGTGATAGATACTCAACTTTAAGAGTTGAATGATCGTTTTAGTGAAGTTAGTTCAAATTTGCTGCAATGCATGATATGTTTAAATCTGTGCAACTCTTTCTCGGCATTTTACAAGAATAAGTTGTGTGAATTTGCTGGCTTTTTTTATCATTCAGATTTTTATTTGAATGATTTTGTCATGATTGAATATCAACTTGACACATATTGATGATGTGCAAAGTGATCCTGATTTTTTGAATTTGCAAGGAATAGCTGATCTTGCCAAGAGAATGGTTGAAAAGAAAAAACATAGTGTATCCTTTGGTTTATTTACTTGTAAAGTTAACATTAACTTTGCTTGTAGCAAATGCATATGTGGAAAGAGTATTTCCAGCTATGAAATACATCAAGACTACACTTCGTAATCAGATGGGGGATGAATGGTTGAATGATTGTTTAGTGTCTTATATTGAAAAAAGATGTATTTGAATACATTGATAATAAGACAATTATGATGGAATTCCAAAAAAATAAGGCCTAGAAGGATGACATTGTAATTATTTTTTTATTGTAATATACTTTTGTTATTGAAATATATGTATGTATTTGAATTATTGAGTATCCACCCTTCTTTAGAATCCTGGATCCGCCACTGATCGGTGTTATGTGACATCGATGTTGTTATAGTGAAATTCCTCTTTTTGATTATTTGGTTGCTTAAAGAACACGTGTTTTAATAAAAAGTATTAAATCATATCACAATTTACATAAAAACCTATTTTCTTGCGATCTTTGTTCAACTTTTGATTTTGGAACTGGAAACGACTAAAACCAAACACCTTAAGTCATTAGAGTGAAACACAATTCAACTCCAATTTAATGTAATAATAATAAAAAAGTTTCATTATGCTTTCCATACTTATTAAATTCATAAAGTTCGGATTTCATTTCTGTAAAAAATTTCATCTGTTTCTAATCTTCATAAAATTATAATGTATCATTTTTTGGTTTAGAGTAAAGTTCATATATCCAAACTTATGTGTATAACTTTTTTACATTAATTATATGTATAATCAATGTATAAAATATTATATTTAATTTAGTTATATACATAACTGATGTAAAAAATGATCATCATATGTTAAAATAGAATCAAGCCTTACTCCAGACAAAAAAGATACATTATAATTTTTTGAGGACAAAAAACTTTATAAGGATGAAATCGAAACTTTACCAACTCCAGATATACGAAAAAAATTTTTTAGCAATTTTTTTTATTGATTCAAAACCCTATCATCTATAATATATTTAGTAATATTATATATTCGAACTCTTAAAAAACTATATATATTAGAAGAAATAGTTTTATTTATTAATTTTTTTTCTTTTCAAAATGATAAAAATATACTGATTAATTTAAATAAATCAAACCAAATACTTTATACTTATTCTTATATTAATCCATAATGTTTTCACAATTTTACCATTTTACACCAGTTTTATCATAGCATCTATAAATATTTTATCAAAGAATACATGACATATAGCGACTTCAATATATTCTAAATAATTTTGGAATGAACTTTAATACCATTCTTATTTACTAAAACCAATTTCAAAATTGAATTTTAATATAAAAATATAAATTAAAGTAAAATGTGATAGCATCCGATTCCTAACTCAAAATCTCTTTCATCCATTGAGTAAGCGCTATATCCAATTCCTTAACCTATATTGTTACGCTCCAACGAGTGTTTCGATAAGATAGGATCAATCCATGATCCTCTATATAGTCTAGGCCATTCTTATGTAAGAGATTACTTGTTAGTACGAACTCTGGTTCAACCTTGTAGGTCAATGATTAATGACTAAATTACACCAAATACTGGATATGAGTAGTAGGTAATTGAGTTATTCGGCCTTTCCTAAGATTATGTTTGTTCAGCCTTTAGCTAGGACTGAACAATCCAATTTTAAAGGAGAATCCTGTATTTTTTTTCCCAATTTTTTTAATTGAAAAAATGATGATGGAAGTCATAGGTGATTTTGTCACTCGACATTCCTTAAGTTTAGGACTCGTTGGCATATAAAATTGGACAATTCAATTTTAAAGCAAAAACCCCGCATTTTTTTATGTATGTTTCTCAATTTTTTACTTGAGAAAATAATTAATATATCTAAAAAATAATACTATACTAAATTAACAACCTCCAATTAAGTTATTACTTATACAACAAAGCAACAAAGCAGAAACCTAGCTATTTGTTACATTAAGAAGGAAATTTCAAATAGAAAGTTGTGAAGACAACGTGAAACAAACAGTCCAAAATAAAAAGCAAAGCTAAATCATGCATTTGCTTCTAATGCTTTGCAAATACTAGAGAGGAATCAAGCGATTTTGGATGGCATATGGTATGCGATTAACGTGGTGGAAGTTTCATAATAACTTGGAAATCGTCAATGTATAGATGATAGTATTACTTACCGTCGTACACGAAGGCAAAGCTTTAGTCAAACATCCTAATTTGATTATCAAAAAACTAAAAAAGAATTTCAAAATTTCAAAGTCTAAATAAAAGAAGGTACATCAAAAATGAAAGTCATTTGTTTAAAAATTAGGGGAAAAAGTCAACTCTTTAACCTTATTATATAAATGTAAAGAGACATAGCTTCAAATGTAAAGAGTCCGGAAGATATACATGGAGTTGTTTTCAACTTATTTTAAGTTGAGTAGTTTTTTTCCTGGTTGCATTTAAATTGGATTTGTAAGAGGTGTTTAAAATAATTTTAATGAGACTAACCTCGAATCAAGGATTAATTCAATATCATTCTTATAATATTTATATATGTATAAATATTTAGAATTTTAATAAAATAATAAATTTTAAATATAGTTTAATTGAAAAAAAATTTTATGAAAAAACTTAATAGTATATTATTATTATTATTTTAATAATATAATAATTTTTATTATTATTTTATAACATTTATAACAGTAATATTAAGATTTGAATAAAATTAAAGTAAAAAATAAAGTGTACTTTTTTATATATAAACATATTATTTAATTTTTATTTTTAATTCAACATCAATAATATATTTAACGTAAATTAATTGGAATAGATGATAGATGAATTCTAGATACGAAATAAATGAAAAAAAAAGGAAAAGTAGAAAAAAAAGAAAAAATTAAGATAAAAGAAAGGAAAAATAAAATTAATAATTTAAAATAAAATTATATAATAAATAAAATATTACTACTTTATATTTAATTATCAAAATTATAATAAATAGCTTTAATTTTAGCAATTTAATAAAATAGTTTTTTTGCTTTTCATATTATTTTGTTTCGTCAGCATTTTAACAATTTCATACAAGTTTGTTTCCTTGAGCAATGTGCAATAATGAGTTTTTGCAATGAAGAGAGAATCCCGAGGAGAAGATTCAACCAGAAAACAGAACTTGTCTCTGTTCCTGTTGCTGTTAATGTCATTAGAAAGTGGAAATTCCTTTTCCCACGCGCTCCAAAGTGCAGTAGAATCATCAGCAGCTTCTGTCACTGTCAGTGTCCCTGTCTGTGGGGCCCTCATCCCACTTTGCATTTTATGAAATCCATCTTTGAATCATTTTCAAGTCCGCAAGATGAAAGAGAATGCCAATGGCTGATTTTTATATGAAGGGTCGTGCTGTTACTATTCCTGTTGGCATGTATAATAGTAGAATAGAAAAAAACCAAAGCTTTGTGGGTTTGGGTGGACTTTTTTTGAGTGCAAAAGACAAAGTGCCACCCCTCTCTCTTTTTTCCCAACTTTTTTTCTACCTTCTGGGGTTATTGATTATCCATCAAAATCTCTTCTTTTTAAGTGGGTGGGGGTGTTTCACTTGGCTTCTTTCTCATGGAGTGTAATGAATTTGTGTACGGTGAAATTCTTTGATTCAACAGTCAACAGTACAAGAGTGGTAAGCAAAGCATCATCAGCATTAGGGGTTGTTTTGTCAGTTATTGCTTCAACTGTGATGAAAGATGATCCTTTGGTTGCTGAGAAAATGAATCAGCAAGAAAATTAGGATTTTGATTTTTGGATTGGTTCTTTTATTCTGAATTTCTGATTGAGCAAAGTGTAATATAGTGGGATTTGGTTCTTCATTTATATAGTTGACTTCCTGTTATTTTCTTTACCAGAAAAAATTCCTAGTAATTAAACAGACTTTTTGTTCAAATTTTCTTGACAAAAGTTTTGTGCTTTCGTTTTTGCAGGATATGTGTTCTTCTATGTTGAGCTGTTTTCTGAGGCTTAATTCGTAGTTTGGGCCTTTGGGGCTTTTCTTCTAAAAGTACTTTCGTTGGAGTTTGTTTGCAAGTTGCTTAAAAAATGGCACAAAAAATGGAAGTAGTGAGCACTTCTGGTCATCATTGATTGTGACAGCACGGCTCTAAACACATACTTTCTCATAGTCTTGTGTTGGAGGAGCCAAGCTATGGTTGTTTTCATGCTCCTTAGTGCAACTGGGCCACCGATCAAAAGAAGAGCTGGTTTGAGAATTAAACAAGCAGGGAGAGGTTCATACAGAGGAAGCTAGGTGTGCGTTTGAGGTTGCTATTGGGTTTGTCTTTTGTGTTTCTTCTTTGTTTTTGCATAGTCCTGGAAAGTAGAACAAATAGATGGAAGCCACTTCTATAACGCAGTTGTTGAAGGCCTTTTGTGATCACACACAGTGGAAATATGCTGTTTTTTGGAAGCTTGACCACCATTTTCCTATGTAAGTTCGTTGGCTTGTGTTTATGTGCTCACATGCCACGTTTTGGAATGAGTATAATTGTGATTATTGTTCTTGTTTTCTAAATGAGAGAATGATAGAATTGACCTTCGATATGATGACTCATGTTCACTTTAATAGTTTAATTATATAGTTGCTTCTATATATCTGCGTTGCAGTTCTTTAAAAGGGATGCAAATTAATTGTATTATTACCTGAAATTTGTCTACAAGCTTCTTGTTATCTTATAAATAGAATACTACCTCTTGTGTCTTATAGAAAAGGCCAAGTTTAACGTCTGAAAAGGTTCCGATATATATAACCAGAGATAATGTGATTTAAAAGCTTATTTTCACCCACTTAAGTGTTTGTTGAGAAACACAATGTAGAACCTCAAGGTCAAAATCTCTCTGACCAAATTGGAAACTAATCCCATTACTCAGTGACCATTCAAGCAAACAATGAACTGTTTTTATTGATGAGTAAAATCAATGTCAACCACCCCATCTAGTGTGTTACTTATCACTTGTAATTGGCTTATTAGTATGTTGAATGAAATTATGTTTGCCCTTTTAAATTAAAGATCTAGCATATATGACACAAATCTATTTGTTTTAGGACTTTGACCTGGGAAAATGGTTACCAGAAAAGAGATGTGGTTGAGGAAAGTATGTGGGGTGACCTCAGTTTGAAATCCCCAGATGAGTTGTATTCTTCAAACGGTGAAAATGCTGATTATTCGGCTCGATTACTCATGATTGAAATGTCTCATCACAAATACAGTTTGGGAGAAGGGTAATAACTTTAGTTTTATTGTTTTTATATCTAAAGTTGTTGCAAATTGCTCCATCTGATTCAAAATAATTGTCACTTTAGAAAACTAAAAATATTTAGACTTTCTAAGTTTATCCTTGTCTTCTTCTGACAACTCTGCTAAGTAAAAATGAGAGGATTCTAATGGAGTGAGCTGTTAATATAGCGATAACTTATTTTGTTTTCTAGTTGAGAATATTTAATGATTTTCTTAGTCCTTGCAGGAAACCTTAAGCTACAAATATTTTGATATATTGGGAATACTTGCTTCTTAAATTTCCTCAAATTATTTTTCTACATATTCCCAACAGGAGTGATCTCCAAAAGAATATGTAGATAGTCTGTGTTATGTTTTATATTTGACAAATTCTGAATGCATGTTTCTAGAATGAGGCCACAACAAGTCAACAACATATGGTCTAGTCGTAGTGCATATTACTTTCTTTGTATGCAAGATGTCATAAAGTAGCACATTTTTGTGTTCTCTTAGAGAAAGGATAGGATGCTACATTAATTATAGTATTCTTGTGAGCCAGAAAAATATCTGTATAATAGATTTGTGATCTATAAAGGTGATTTAAACTCAATAAGCTTACTTAATATCATTCGTTCAGGGTTGTTGGCAAAATAGCCCTTGCCAGGGATCATTGTTGGGTTTCCTATGAGGATATTCTCACCAGTAAATTTGACACAGATTTAATCCCTGAGGTCAGATTCTATGCATTCAATTCCCACTTTGAAGTAAAATTAATTAAGCTTACTGCTTTGAAATATTTAATAACTGCTATCTTTTCCTTCTCCAGTGTCCTGATGAGTGGCTTATTCAATTTGCATGTGGCATCAAGGTATTATGTCTTGCCTTTATATGTTAATTAGTTTGTAATGTAAGATCTGATTTCCATTTCTAATTTCTGGATATATTACAAAGCATTTTGCATGTGCACTAATCAATGTGCTAGTGACTAATCATTTTATATTAGACCTGCCTTACATAATATTTATGCAATTAATAAGCGCAATTCAAAAGTTGATAATTTGAATTCCTTTCACAGACTATTGTGCTGGTACCGGTGCTTCCGCTAGGGGTTTTGCAATTCGGTTCATTTGAAGCAGTATGTATATATTTTATATTTGGATCCTGACTCAGGTTGTAGCTTTTACAATTAAAGTTATATCCTGATGCATGCATATTCTGGCAATTTTGTTCCCTATCTTAAATTTTGGATTTTTGGATTTGACTTCTATAAAGTGATGGGTGCATGTTAGATGATAAAATGCATAGTCGAAAATTTTGGTCTATTTTACCCAATCTATTAGCATTTTACATATCTGCTACAGCTCATTTGTTTTGTTTTCAGTTTTCATATACCTTACAGGATTAGGCACAAAAGTTGGTTTTCTTATTAGTGTGCTTTCTTGTGAGAGCATGTGTATTTTTGTAGAAAATCTTTCCTTTATGCTTGGTATATGATTTCATGATGCCTTTCTTGTCCTGTCAACATTTTAGGTTGCTGAAGACAAGGAATTTGTTACCAATATCATGGACAAATTCCGTTTCACTCATCAGCTGGAAGCAAATATTACCCCTTTAAACTTGGGAACTGATTGTCAAGATTTGTCATTCTCAGACCTAATGCATAATTTGATGGACAATTTGGACGAATCATCTTCTGTTAGTAAAAGTATATTGAAAAGTGAAGTTTCAACTAGTACTGCTGCCCTCAATTTAAATGTTTCAAGGTTGAACCCAACAATGCTTTCATTTATTCAGGATGACTGTTGCTTGTCTAGAGAAAATCTACTAAAATATCTGAAAATAGAAAATAAGATAGGTTCCTCATCATCTGAAATTCCAACTGTTCCAAGACATATCGATAAGGTGGGGACAAAACCAAATCATATGGAAGAAGAGATATGGTCCTGGTCTCACTTGCTCAACAATGTTGGAGTATCTGGAGAGATGTCAAATGGATTAGACTATTTCTCCGTTATAAATACGACACAGAAACAACTTGGAGGGATTGAAATTGTTCATGATGCTAGGAATGTGAATGACTTCGCTTTTCCCTCAGAGTCTGAATTACACAAAGCACTTGGATCAGTTGGATATGGAGAGACAGGAGAATTTATGTCAAAATGTATCTCTGTTGAGGAAACATACAGTAACTCAACTCTTGTAATCAACAAAAAAGAGCATGATCATATTAAAGATTTGGAGTTTCCCAAAGATGTTGGTCTGGAAGATCTTTTAGATGCTGTTGTTGGCAATTTATATGGTGCCGCTGATGATATTTCAAGTATATCCAACAGTGTCAGGTCTCTTACAACCATGCCAACAGAGTTTACTGGTTCCATTCAGCCAGAAAATTATTCAGGAGAAAGCACTTTGATTTTGGATAACTCGGATGTGAAAAATGATCTTATGCCTGCACTTATGGTCAAGGGAAAAGATGAATTTTCTAACCATTATACATCATCTTTTGATGGAAATGCAAGCTTGTTGATTGACGAGGCACGGCAGGAAAAGGCTAATAGTCATATGCAGCCTATTGGTGGACCAAAGCTCTCTAGCACAAGCAAGAAAAGAACAAGAGTTGGTAACAACCAAAAGTCAAGGCCAAGAGATAGACAGCTGATCATGGACAGGATGAAGGAGTTGAGAGAACTTGTCCCAGAAGGTGGTAGGGTAAGTTTTTTTATGTTTCAGGAAAAGAAGCTAATTATTTGATTTCCCTTTTGTACCTGGTGAAATTTTTTAACTTTGGTTTTATGATATGCAGTGTAGCATTGACAACCTGTTGGAACGGACCATAAAGCACATGCTGTACTTGAGAAAGATAACCAGCCAGGCTGAGAAACTGAAACGAATTGCCAATCGGGCGGTAAGGCTCGCTATGTTTCTTGAAAGTTTAAATTTAATACAAATGTTATCTCCTAGACTAGGAAACTTGTTTTGTTTTGACCTATAACAACTTTTGGTTGCTAATTGCAATCCGTTGTGCACAAAAGCTTCAATTTGTCCTTTAAGCCAAGGCATTTGATAATGGGTAACAAATGATAAGAAAAGGAAATGCAAAGGAAAAATGTATTAAGTGTATTTAGAAGAGCTCATTTACAACTTATTTTATGACATTAACACTTGCGTAAAAACAGTTTAACTTTATTTCCTCTTCTGATTATAGAAACAAGTTATACAAAGGTGTTTACATGAAAGCACTTAATTAAATCCAAAATAATGCACCCAAAATCTGTTACAACAGCTTGATTAAGCTTAACATTGTCAAGTTGGTGTCTAGGTTCCTGAGTGCAAAAGACAGAAAGTCAATGCTAGCCACCCAGGAAGGAGCTGTGCATTTGACTTTGAAAGTCAACTATCATGGCCTATAGTCATAGAAGATCTGGAATGCTCAGGGCACATGCTCATAGAGGTATGCTAATTCTTCTCCATGCTACTTGACTCTCAAAATAAAACAAATAAAATCATACAAAAATTGCATTTATTGAACTGCTTGCCACTTTTGTAATAGATGATATGCAATGAGCATGGACTTTTCTTGGAGATTGCTCAGGTGATCCGAAAGCTTGATGTCACCATCCTGAAAGGGATCTTGGAAAACCGTTCCAACAACAGTTGGGCTTGTTTCATTGTTGAGGTAGCGATATACTACTTTAGTAATTTGTTGCTCTAAGTGCGTGTTTGGATAATCGTTCTAAATGTATTTTTGAGTGCTTAATATACTTTTGGAAAACGATCCTCTTTGTATATATTGGGTAAAATATGTTTTTATTCCATGTATTTTTGATTAAAAAAATGGTATTAATCTTTAATTGTACTTCAACTATAATCAATTTGGTTCTTGAATATTAGACAAGCAGTGATTTTTGTCTCTTCTCACTAATGTTTTTACCGTGAAGAGGGATGGAAATTATCGATTTTATAACGTTCAGGGACCAAATTGATGATATTTAAAATTTGGGGACTAAGATCGAGTTTCATCGAAAGTAGAAGGACTAAGATCGCATTTCACCCCTATATCTTTTATTTTGAATGTATTTTCGGAAGGGATGCATCTTTTATTCATGCACTAAATTTGTTTATAGCAAGTGCTAAGGTTATGTTTTTTTGACATGCACAGGTTCCAAGAGGTTTTCACAGAATGGATGTTCTATGTCCTCTACTGCATCTTCTGCAGCTTAGGAGAAACCCTGTCTCGTGTAAAAGCTGACCCTACCATCCCAGTTATCAGTTTCAAACGGAAAATTCTATTTAGAGAATTTAACATGCAATAATATTCAAGAGGGCCTTCTTCTGTGTAATGGTGTAAATGATTGTGTTCATGCCCTCGTTAGTGTACTTGCTGCATTTTGGTGTGTTCATTATAAGCTGGTATCTAAATATATATGTAAACAAACAAGGACGCTTTAGGGAAGCTACTGGCTGCGGAACAATATGTGCCTACCAGCTAGCTTTGAACTCATTTCTGGTGTGGCAGTATTATGACTTAAATAGAGAATGAGAAGTGTTTGCTAGAAAAAGTAGAGCCTCACACACAGGATTAAGATTCAAGACTATAATAGTGCGTGGATGCTGCTGCTCTGCTGCTGCTCCAGTCTCAAATATAATAGGAAAAAAAAAAACGATTTACGTTTATAAAAAATTTAGTTAATCATATATAATTATATTAACATCAATTAAAAATTAATTAGTTTTTCAAACTTACTTTTCACTAAACTTGATATTAGAAATAAAAGAGTCAGAATTAAGGACTAAAATCTCTATTAAATGAAACATATTTCTTTTATTTTTATATATAAGATTTAATTATTTAATTTATCATGATTAAAAAATAATAATTAATTTAATTGACTTAAATTTGACTTAAATTTATAATTTTTTCTAAAATTATCATTGTTATTAATATTTATTTATTTTTTTAATTATTTGTGAATACATTCTTTCTTCTTTTAATGAATAATATTTTTAATATAAAAATAATTAATATAAGAAGCATATTTGAGATGACTAAAAAGGAATCAATATTAATTCGTTTTTGGATTTTATAAATAAAAACGGATGAAATATTTGAGACATAAAGAAGTATATTTTGAGATTCTACAACTCATATAAATATTTTTAACATTCACATAAATCTAATAATGTCAGTACTTTTTTTTTTATTGAAATAATGTAATCCTGCATACAATTCTACTCGCATTCTGTATACAAATTTATTCGAGCCCTCAATCCAAATAAAATCAGATGATAAAACTCCTTTCAAATTTACATTTGCAAATGCATACTTAGAACTCAAATTTAATAACACTGATAAATTAGAATTTAGAACTCCACACGATTTGATTCATGCATTGAATGAGACACTATTTTAATATAAGAAATAGTTAATAATTAAATCAATCTATTACTTAAAAATTAATGCTTTAATTATTAAAAGTACAAATATAAAACTATTAATATCAGTAGCTAAAAAGTTACACCATTAAAATAAAACGGCAGTTGCTATTTACACTTCCCCTGTTTGCTTATATGCTCCTTTTTTATTTTTTCTCTCTAAATTATCCCTTAAACACACTCCCCTTCATCTTTCTCCTCTACAGAAAAAAATACAACCCGTCACTGTCGCCCACCTTAATGTACATTGTACAATCAAAGGCTTGATTGGTTAACTAACCCTCTCATGAGGCTACCCCTCATCTAAATTATTCATCTATTAAAAACACTGCCATTTATTCAAAAAAAAAAAAAACTGCCATGGCTCCTTTTTCTTCTCTCCATCTATTCATCACTCACTCTATCCTCATAGATCATTATATAGTGGCTAGTAACAAAAACCTTGATGAATAACTTGACACCCCCCACCCACACACACACACATATAAAACTTGGACCACATCCTTGCATCCTTTAAGTCCCGGAAAATAATTTTGTACCAAACCATAAAGATCTCACCACCTAGGACTTGAAACAGGCACGGTCAATGGAAGAGGAACCTGGGAACACCCCCGACGAATTGAAGCATCCAAATGGGACAGATGAAGACGATATCTAAACTCTAACCCTGAAGACGAACAAAGCGCATTTACGTTTGAACATTGAAGGTTGGAGATACGTGTGTGTATTTGGGTTGGGGGGGGGGGGGGGGTAGGGGTTCAACGGTGAGATACAAGAGTGAGAGAAAGAGATGAAGGGGAGTGTGATAAGGTTTAGGAGGGTAATCTGGGAGAATAAAATAAGGGGAAGTGTATATAGCAAATGCTAATAAAACGTGAATAAATTGCTAGTTTTAACACAGTAAGATCTACTTTAGACCCACTTAGCCCTTAGGAACTCAATGAATTACTTAAATGACTACACAACGCTAAGAACTAACTTTAAGGACCTAATACTGAAAGGTTTTTGACAGATGATATTTCTTACATTAAAAAAATATCTCCCTATTTAATTTCTTAAAATTAATTCTAGAAGTTAATGTTAACAGAGCATTTATCTTTTAATAAAGACGGAGCCATGAATTGCTTATAGAAAAATCAACATTAATTTATTATATTTACACAAATAATAGGAATTTATGTTCTTTAATCAAATGGTGTACACAAATCCTGAATTGACTATAAAATAGATCATGACAAGAAAATACTCGCTTTTAGTATGCATTCACACTCCCTGACAGATAAATTGGCTACACGGCTTCTAACAATAAATATTTTCGTATCAATATCATTTTTAGTAAAAAATAAATAAAAATGAAAAGCAGCTTCTAAAGCCATGAACAGGTTACCGATTGCAGATCATATAGCTAATTCCGAATATGAAATCACAATGCCATCCATGAACATAATAATGGCACAAAATACATATCGTTAATACAAAGTCATAGCGAATAATACCATGAAACAAGACCACTAATCTTGTCCCTTCCTAAGAATAAAGATCAGTCTCATCCACATAAAGGGCTCTATAAATTACAGCCACAGATAAACAATCTCGTATAGTCTGTATGCAAACCAAAAAAACCTTGCATCTCCATGTTAGTGTCAAGCTACAATCTAGAAATGGAAAGCTAGGGAAACGGAAGACCTTTCAGAGATAGGGAAAATAAAGAGAAGGATGAATTGAACAGACCAACCGTGTTGGTGATTTTGGACAATTCTACTTTCCACTAAGGAAATGTGGACTTGATCAGTAACCTATCAAAACAGTCATATCAAACAAATGGAGTCAAATGGTTTTATCACCCAGCAGCAGTGTATGCCACCAGCCACAGGCAACATTTCTTGGCCGGCAACCAGCAATAGAAACTTGACCAGGAATGTTTCTGTCCACAGAATCTCCCAAACCAAGCTGTGCAGGTCGATTATCATCAGAATTACACTTAAGCACCAATTTTTATTACCAAGGTTTCAAAAAACATTCTACAACCGTGATTTTGGCGGCAACGACATCAAGAAACACAAGCACAATTGGGCCGCATTTATTCACAATTTCCACAATATCAAATAACACAAAAAACCTTGATTATTACTTAAATTTTAAAGAGTTACTTCGGATATTGAGAATACCTGACCATATTTGTTCCACCCCCAAGTGAATAGGTGACCATCATCTTCAATATGACAAACCACGTACAAGTACGAACATGTGCGAAACACGAAACAGTTTATAATGTAATTAGTGACGAGCAAAATTCAATTTTTCATGGAATTTGCACAACCTACTTTTTCTAGTCAATAAACAATATGGTTTTTCATCATACTCGGAGGCTTCAAAAAAAGGTTCTGGTCAAGATCTCAACGTAAAAGATACTATTTGAAGGATGAGACTAAGCAGCCTCATGTTTGAAGCAAGTGCATAAACCATCATAGATGCAGTGGTTATGAAATTACTAAATTGGCACATAGACCAAAGAATGATTATTGGCACGAATCCTTTTGTCAATTCTCTAATATGACTAAGCCATATGACATTATCAAAGCATGCACATACTAAGATTGGTTTAAAATTCCCCTGAAAAGCATATGGTAATGGAGGCGTACCTGTTAGCAAAGCACTGTGTCGGGCCCCACAAGAAACTATACTAGAATGCTTATTTTCAAAACGGGAAGCATCCAACTGTCTAGGTGAAGTCTGAACAAGTAAAAATTAATCGCCAAGTTAGTTGTCACGGGGAAAAATAAGTAATTTTCAGCTATTTTGGAACAGTTATCTACCCTTAACAAACTAAAATTTGAATAAGGAAATACTGGAGTTGAAAATCAAAATATCAGTAAGACTTGACACAGCATAACCACATGTGAGGCAGAAAAACAGGAACATTTTTTTCCTTGAATGAACAAATGCCCACGTCAGTTTAGAATAGCAAGAAAAAATGCAAAGTAAGCGGTGTGGAAAGCTAGAGACAAAATTTTTGACGATTTGTATAAAAATTTTGAAAGCAAAGATGGTGAAAAAGGTATTTACAAACTTGCAAAAATGAGAGATAGGAAGAGTAAAGACCTCACTCAAGTTAGATATATTAAGGATTAAAATCAAAACTTTTGGTAAGGAATAAAGATGTAAGTGAAAGATGGCTAAATTACTTTAACAAACTTCTTAATGGAAATTACAACAAAAGTAAAGCAGATTTGAAGAATGTTTTTGATGATCTGGATAGAAGATTTATGCACAGAATTAATACATATGGAATTAAGGAAGCTTGAAAGAGGATGAAGAATAGTAAAGTTTTGATACGCGATGACAGCCCTATTAAAGTGTGGAGAGGATTGGGCGATATGGTAATGAAATAGTTGACCAATCTTTTCAATAAATTTTTCAAACAAATAGGATGTCTAATGCTTAGAGGAAAAATATATTTATGCCTATTTACAAAAACAAAGAAAATATCCAAAATTGTTCTAACTATAAAGGCATCAAGTTATGAGTCATACTATGAAGTAGCGGGAGAGAGTTATTGAACATCGCTTAAGGAGAGAAACCAAAATTTTCGTAAATCAATTTGAATTTATGCCAGGAAGATATACCATGGAAGCTATTTTCCAGACGCAACAACTAATGGAAAGGTATAAGAAAAAGAAAAAAGCCTTACATACAGTGTTTATAGATCTTGAGAAAATATATGATAGGATCCCAAAAAAGTTTTAGGTGGATACTTGAGAAGAAAATATAAAATTAAAATATGTTAATGTAATCAAGGATTAGTATGATGGGACTGTCACATGTGTGAAAGCTTGTAATAGAACATCAAGGTATTTCTCCAACCCGGTAGGTGTTCACCAAAGTTCAGCTCTTAGTCCTTATTTCTTTTGCTTTAGTGATGAATGAACTAACAAAAGATATTCAAGAAGAAATGTCGTGATATATTCTTTTAGCAGATAATATCGTACTTATTGATGAAATCAAAGATGGTGTTAATATGAAACTAGAATTGGGGGAAATCACTTTGGAATCTAAAGGATTTATGATAAGCAAAAGCAAAACGGAATATATGAAGTGTGAGTTTCCGCGGGTAAGAGATAGTGATCAAGACATAGTGCATCTTCTTGGTCAAGAGGTACCCAAGAAAGATGTTTTTAGGTACTTGAAATCAATTTTGCAAAAAGCTTGTAAGACCAATGAGGATGTAAATCATAGAATCAAAGCAGAGTGGATGAAATGCGAAATGCATCAGGATTTTTGTGTAACCACAAAATTCCCCTTAAGTTAAAAGGCTATAAAAAAGCTGTTAAACCGACAATGTTATATAGAGCAGAATGTTGACTAGCTCATAGACAATATGAGCATAAAATAAAGATAACAGAAATAAAGATGTCAAGGTAGATATGTAATTATACGAAAATGGATAAGATAAAAATTGAGGATATTCAACAAAAGGTAGTAGTACTACCAGTGTGTGAAAAGATGAAGAAACATAGATTGAGATGGTTTGAACACATAACGAAACGACCACAGAATGCTCCAGTAAAAACAAGAGTTTGTTATCAATAGCTCGACACAAAGAGAGGTAGAGATCGACCAAAACTTGGAAAAGGTAGTTAGACAAGACTTAGTAAAGTAGGATATAGAATGACGTACAATATGAGAACGGAGTGGAGAAAAACTAAAAGCTTGATGGAAAGTTAAGCCATTAATATTTCTAAGTTCCAGTCGTTCCCTTTTTTAATTCTTTTCTTCTTCATTTTTTCGCTCCTCCTTTCACCCTTCTTTTATTTTAGCTTATTTTTCATCTCTTTTATCTTATTTCCACTTTTTCATCCCCTCTCTTTTCCTTTCTTTGTCTTATTTCCAATCAATCATTGGATTCATCTACCACCGATCCCAATTAACTTGGGTAAAAGATGTTGATGTTGATGATATTGTAACAAATACCCATGTCAGAGCAACAGAGACAAGAAGTTCTCTTCTTTCCTCAAGCAAATTGCTACATTTGGGGCCAATCATTTACTCCTTTTTCTCCATTTAGTCATCAACTCCCTGAACCCATTTGCACTAACTTCTAGTGCCAAACATAAAAATCTCTCAAGCTTGTATGTCAGAAAGGTGGGTTGGTTGATTTTGGTGCTTCAAATAGAAATCCATACATCTGGGAGCTTAGGAAGTTGCAACAGGTAAGCTAAACCTTGGTTTGTCTTGAAAACCCGAATTTTATAGCTGGGGAATTTTACTAATCAATTAACCCATTGTTAGATTTATCCCTAAAAATTTTGTTAAACCGTTTACTTGATTTTTTTTAATTGCTTATGTAGTTATTCAATTATTCATGGAATTTGTATTTTTTTAAAGTCATAATGCCTAGTGCGTAGCTTTATATTTTAAGGAAATAAAAACAAGGTAATAATAGTGGATAATTAAAGAAAGATGTAGGCTCAAGGAAAAGCACACAAGTTTTAGTGAGTTCTTTTGTGATATCTAAAGAACACGCTGTTCCTTGAGGTTGCCTCCTAATATAGCCCTCATTTATATATATCTTGTCAAAATAATTTTTAAGCATATTGATTATTTCATCTCAAAATATATTTTATGCAAGTATGATGACTAAATCACAACTTCCACTGTCAAATTGAAATTATTTTATTTTACGTTTGTGAATTAATATTCAAGTTTATCATCATCTATGAAGCATGGATATGTGCATTTCCTTTCCTTAAAATATAAGTTTAAGATATGTGTAACTGATCAATATGCTTAGATACTTCACCAAACGGATAGATTTGTTGGGACCTGTTTATCCAAACATATACCTTGGTAGTCTCCAACTTGTCTTGTGATGGTTAATGTGTTCCTGGTTCCATAGTCTGTAGCTACAAAGCCGCAGGTGGGTATCCTATAATTGAATGTAGATTAGCCTATAATGTCCTTTAGTTAGGTAATAGGTATTGAGAAATTCACTGTGTTCTGGTAGCCAATGTAATATGATTGTGTTTAGGATTTTAAAAGAAATTATTTGCTTCTACATGTAGTCATGTACAAATGTTAAGTACAGTAATGAATTATGAAAGTGTTATAATTTGGAGCCCTTCTAATTTCTATATGAAAGGCTTGCCAGGTTGAATAGGATTTCGTACTTAGCTTGTTGTGCACCAATCGGGTACCTTGAGCCTTGAGGTGTGTTGTCACAGAGAACTGTTTTTATAATTTTACTTTGCAGAAGTAAACTACAAAGCATTGCATTTTTTTAAAATAATGACATCAAGTCCAGAAACCTTAAGTAAATAGATACTAATATCAGTTTCTATATAAGACCGTATGTTAATGTAACATGGGTCCTATCTAACACTATTTTTTCCAAAAGATTCTAAAAGCATTGGTGTGTTCAATATTGTTCTAATGAAAACAAAGTAATCTACAAAGCAATCCATTTTTTTAAAATAATGACATCAAGTCCAGAAACCTTAAATAAATAGATACTAATGTCAGGTTCTATATAAGATCGTGAGTTAATGTAACATGGGTCCTATCTAACACTAGTTTTTCCAAAAGTTTTTAAAAGCATTTGGGTGTTCAATATTGTTCTAATGAAAACAAAGTGATCTGACAATTAAGGAAAACATACCTCGGGCTGGTCACTACCGGTACCCAATTGTCCAAACTGATTCCCACCAAATGCATAAATTTGACCATTTACAGTAACACACAGTGTATGCCAAAGTCCAGCAGCAATTTTTTCCACTCTAGTTCCCAATAAAGAAGGAACTAGAGTTGGTCTTAGCTGATCAGCATTATTCCCTTGTCCGCACTAGAGGAAATTCACATGCAAAGTAAAGAAATTTCAGATAGGACACTTAATGCTTTATAAAAAATTTAAGAAATAGGCCATTTAAATGCTATACAACTCCAAGAGTACTAAAAAAATTATAATATGATCTCCTCCCTCTGGGTAATTTTTATTGACTTGAAATAAGTTTATTACATTAAAAACCAAAAGGATTGGGTGAGATTAGGAGAAGGAATTCAAAATTGAGGTCATGTCATGTCTGACTTATATTGGTCACTTCAACAAAGATTGGATAGGTTGTGATGCAGTGACAATTATAAGAAACAAATTAGGATCCTCTCCAACATATTTGAAATGTACCTTTCAGACTAAAGAAAGCTAAAATTAATATTTGCTTCTCACCAAAGCTTCCTAGACATTTAAAAAAATATCTGAAACAAACTTACTGATAATCTCTGAAGCATGATACTTTATTCAAAAATGATTAAAGGACACCTCTTGATGAAGACACCAAGAGAGAGACAAGTGATTGATGCAATAAATGATGTGCTGTTATAGAGAGATATATGTTAATTAGGTGTCCAAATATAGCGATCCTACTTTATTTTATCAAACATACTTGTACCCTAATGATACTAGCTACAACTTGGGATAAAATTAGGTATACCTTGTATACTAATTAGAACATCGCCCCTCCAAAATAACAGTTTTTCAAAGGATTTTTTTTTTATTTATTCATTTTTTCCATGATTTTATCTCCATTTAATCAAAACCCATTCACCGTTACTTATGAGATGCGAGATGCTAGCTTGTTAATTTCTTTTATTATAAATATTTTCATAACAAACTACAAATATTTTTATAATCTTCCTTTATATTATTTAAAAAGAATATTAGTATACCATGCCTTTAATTGAATAATTCTGTATCCATATCCATACTGGTACCAATACCGAACCCATATTCATGAAACATGGCATATAATGTTATTTGATTTCTATTTTACTCTTAATTCTCTCCTCATATTTTAGATTTTGAGGCGAGTTATCATATTCTTTGACTGAAGTAGTAATAACCAAATCCAACCTTCCCCTACGTTAGCCTAATTAGGTCATCACATACACATACGAGCAGGAATAAATATATATATACACACACACACATATGCACACACACACACAGAGTAAATAACATCTATAGAATAAAATCTAATTATATTTATTTTATGATCACGCATACTAAATTTTAGAAACATTTAACATTCATAGGTATGTAATTTTACAATTTTGACATGTATTAATTTTGTTTTTAAAAAGTTATACATTAAAATGTAGTTGATTCATGAAATATCAAATATAATATAAATTATTAGTCACGGGAACAACTTGTTTTTTTCAAAGCCTTCCACAACACTTATCTAGGCACTTGATTATATACTTCCTCCAAGTAAATAAAAACTTTACGTAGGTCTCTTTCTTTGTTTTGGTTCCTTTCCAGCAACCCCAAGTAAAAGATAAAAGGCTTATGTTGTGGACCTTCCTAGCATAAATCAAAATTCATTCCCTGCAATATCGGTCTCTTCTCTTAAACTATGCTCAATGACCTTTTTTCCTCACAATTTCCTAGTGTAACAAATGAATATTGGGAACCAAAGTATTTCTCCTTCACTCATGACATTTTCTTAGATTTAAAATCTCATTATATAACTTAGTGAAACAAATAATACACTGTTCTTCTACACATTTCCAAACTTAAATAAGAATACCATCAGGACCAACAACCTTACCATTATCCACCCTCTTACCTCTCCATCCAATTCTGCAATAGTAAGCCAAGTTTTGTACATCCTCTTGCATTCTTGATCCTTCCATATCATATGTCAATCCTTACCCCCAATAGAAAAGCTTAAGCTTATAAAATTAGTTCTCCCATCTCTTTGGAAACCCTTGCTCATTTAACACTACATTCAGATGCCAAATCAATAACCCTAGCTAGTTTAACATTGTACTCAAACCATATAACATATTACTTTCAAATAACAACCTAACCTAACATTAGCTCTCATTGTTTGTTGTGTGTCCCCGGGCCCAAGGAACCCATCATAATAAAATGCGAGAGTTTTCAATATATGCAAGCTCTATCTTATCCTTAGCAACAAAAATAAAATGCCTTTCATCTAGGCAGAAGATCAACATAGGAAACTATTAAAAAATTCCATCAACAGAAAACTCACCTGGCCATACAGTCCCCAGCCGAATGTAAGAAGCGCCCCAGCATCTACAAAAAGATTTTTAAAAAAATTGTTAAAAATTATGAGTGTTCTTAATCACTAACTAAAATATGCATCTCTTTCAACTACATTAATGAATATTGACATTTAGTAACTGATTACAATTCTGAAACTGAACTTAGCCTTTGTAGCACAACAAACACAATTTTATAAACATTCAGAGATGCTTTTGCAAGACTACGTGACAGAAGTGAAATCTGACCTGTTATCACAACACTATGCCGACCCCCACAAGCAATATCCATCACATAACTTCCAGTAACATTTGACCCTTGAGCTCCAGCACCACTTCCTTGATGAAAAGCTGATGATTTATCCTTTCCAGCAGACTCAATACAAGGTATAAGATGAGGGGATGATACCATCTTTACTCGAGAACCCAATCCTAGCTGTCCTTCACCTCCATAGCCCCAACCCCAGACCTGTCCCACATCTGAAAACTTCCGGTAAAAATATGATGCATCAGGTGTCTTGCTTTACATCAAAAACCTTCCTTATCTTCATACTTCATTGAACCTACAAAACTATATAATGTAACCACAAGAGGCAACTATCCCTAGATTCTCAGAATCATTATAGTACACTACAGATATACACAAAGTGAACTACCTGACAGTGCCAAGGTATGCCGCCCTCCAACTGCTACAGAGGTAATTTTCACTCCACTACCAAGGGTCACAAGAGAAGGGGACACAGTAAAGAATTCATCTCCAGATGCTTGGCTGTCAGAATCCTGTCTAGAAAAAGTGATCTTCCTTCGCTTCACAACTTCATCTCCCACTTTCTTGTTGTCATGAAGAGAATCTGATCCACTGCTCGTGTTTGAGCTTTGTGGGCTTCCTGTTTAATGTCTGAAATTCCATTAGCTCCCTGAAATGTAATCAGAAAACTCTCTTTTTGTTAAAATATTTTTGTTGTATGCAAAATTGTTGATTAGCACCTTGTTCAGGTATTGATGAAGTTTGTTTCCCAGCAACATCCTTTTGGAGACTTCCCACAGTCATGAAATCAGTAATAACTTTCCCAGAAGGCACACATTCTTTCCAGCCCCAGGCATACACCTCACCTTCTTCTGTACACGAAGCAGTATATTCCTTAGCAAAGCATTGGTGTTATATATTGGCCATTGCTTCACAGGTAATCTATGAGGTGACTCTAGTTGTTCTTTAAAAAATATTGTAAATATTATAAATGCCAAGCTGAATAAGCCATAATAATTAAGTTTAAATATGTTCTTGATCCCTCTAAATATCATAAGCTTCATTTTGTTTCACATTTTTAAAATGTTGGAATCTAGTCCTCATAGTTTATTTTTTCCTTTCCCATAATATAATAATAATAATAATAATAATAATAATAATAATAATCCTTCGATTAGTCTTCCTTTTTACAACTTGGGATATTAAGAAGGACCAAAAAGCATGCAAAATGTAGCTTAAATAAGTTTAGTCTCTTATTACATTATTGGCCAAGCATGACCCATTTTTGTTGTTGCCTAAAACACAATTTTTGCAGCTAACTTAGAATAGACTTTCTTTAATTAAAAATTTAAAATGGTAGCCTATAAGACCAATGTAGAAAAATCTAACAACACATTGAACTTTTCAACCATATTCCATTTAATGACACATTGAACTTCTTAACAATATTCCATATACATCATTTGAGATATAGTGTCTCCATATATATGCTTTACAAACTGTTTAAACTTTGTTTTCATACCATACATCTGCTTCTGTAATTTTCATATATAAATTTCAGTTTCAGATCTCATTGAAGGGAAGAAAAATTCTTTCATCCAATTAGCATTATTAGGTAATTATACTAACTAGATTGTTACAAAATGTTTAAAAATTGTTTTTAGTGATAATAAATTTACAAAATTACATCTATTAGTGTTACAAAAGGCCACATATATTGTATTCTCAATTTCCTGATTTAATACCCTATATTACACTACTTTGCTATATCCTATCTTTACTTCCTATTAAACAAGTAAACTAATGCTTAATAACTATCATGAAATAGCTTTACTTTTTATTCCTCGTTTATCTTTGCCTACAAATTCTCTTTCACTATGCTCAATTCCCAATGTTATTAAAAGTTAAAAATCCAACGAGATTGTTTTAAACTTTAAACATTCACTCACTTTTTTTTTTATTTTTATCTGCTTTGACTTGATTCTGAATAACTCTCTTATCTACATAGCTCTTGTATCTTATTGTTAACTGTTAATTATTAATTATTGTTGTTACACACAACTCAATTTCTTTATAAGTAATTTCAATCAATTGAAGCACTTACACAAAGTAGCATTATACTTTATAAACAATCAATTTCAATAATCAAGTTATTTTGATTACACAAAGGTTTAATTCATAATTTTGTTTCACAAATAAATAGAACTAAATTTGAATAAAAAATACATGGAAGTTTAAAAGAGGCCTCAGGCTACCAAATGTGTTCGGCCCCCATAGTTTAAAAAGGAGAAACCAGGCATTGAAGCGAAGGAAAGTGGGGTAGAAAAACGGAAAATGTTTTCCATTTCTTTCATCATAGCTTCAGAGTTCCAAGTAACCCTAATCAATCATGAAATAAATACTAGGAACTTAAGAATTTCAAATATTCTATTTTTCATTCTTGTTTCTCTCAAAGTCTCAACAACTTCAACATTATACAAGTGTATGCTATTGCTTTTACTATTTATTAAAATTCTTCTTGTTTAAACCCTTACAAAAAACAATACAGATAATGAGCCAAATGAACAATGTCAATTACACTGTAAACAATTACCAATCAGTTAATCAATACAGTACACATAAGGATTTTGTGCGACAAAAAAAAAAAAGTTTACACATTTTTTGGTACACCCAAATCCAATAGTAAGCAACAACAATGTGCTTGGTTTAGGTCACATTCAGCTTAATAAGTCTAATTAAAGATATCGGTCACAGAAGTATAACAGTAAACAAAAACTCTCTTTTTTCCAATATGTTAATTAAATTTATACCTAAACAAATTAAAATCCAGTAAACTACTTTACATTATAAAACAAGGAAATCAATCACACTGCATCGTCTTCACACAACCACTGAATGAAGTAAGAACAAGAAGCATTACCATTAACTGAAGCACAGTGAGCCCAACCAGCAGCAGACTTCACCACTGAAGCCTCAGTGGGAAGCTGATAAAGCCCTGGAATCTCCTTCAGAAAGCACATGCATCCATAACAAGTTGCAAAATCAATTCCAACAACAAATTCACACCAAAACCAAGCCCTACATTAGAACACTAACTGCATTACCCCATGCTTCCCCGATATCAAGTAGCTCTGCCCTTCATCGTCCGCAGAACCCCACGTTATGAGCTTCCCTTTCTCTACAAACATCACAAATCACAAATCGGCGCACAAATTAACCAAAAGTTCACAAAAAAGAAAACAAAAAACAGTTCTTCTGATTTTAACAGATGAATCCGGATTAAGAAAAAAATAAAGTTCGAGGATCTGGTTCTAACGGTTTCAGATCTAGAACATCTTCGAAGTGGATTAAGTTTTTTATATGAATTTAGTCAAAATAGAGTCAACGGCCTGAGGAATCAACCTGAGATGGCCATGGCAAATCCGCAGCCACCGCCGCACACGTCCTTCCACGAATCTCCGGCGAGTGAAGGATCGGAGAGATTCACCGGCGCCGGAGACAGTATCGGAGACTTCTCCGGCGAGGCTCCGGGAAGGTATCCCCACATGTACACCATTTTCTCTGCGCACTCTTCTTCCTCCAACACCACCATCTCCTTCGAATCCTCCACAGCTTTGGTTTCGGTCATGGCGAGGAAAACTCCGATCTGTTAAACGACAACACGAAGCTCCAAAACGCAGAGGGAATCGACGGCAACGCTATGCAGAAGCGAAAACTTAACGAGAGGTTTGAAGTTTGAAGACAGCGTATCATTTACAAGGTTATAGCGCGCGCCACGTCGGACGCTGACGTGGAGATTGGAACACGTGGCGCGATCAGGATCGCACCGCGGATTGCATTGTTTGAAGGCATCGAAGTTTCTGGAAAATGTAGGGGACCATTTGCGTTGCTTTCGAGGGGCCTCTTCTGAGCGACGCGTGTCGGGTTGTGCTTAAGTGTTTTGGCTTTTAGCGATTAAAATAATGATATTTTGTGACAAGATTAGCGTGTAAGAATAAATTAATTAATGAAATAGGATTAATTCACATTAAGGAATGTTCCAGAAGATATATTTGAATTTTGAAAAAAAAAAAAAAACAATAAAACTGAAGATTGTGGGCATCCTTGCTGTTAGGTTGGACCTAATGCACGGACAGGAAACAGCCACGTCTATATGACATGTGCCAAGTCTTTTTTTATTTTTGTTAACCCTATATAACCCACCCGCATGATGCTTGACTGCTTTCTCCTGTCTTACTAGAAAATTTACAAAATGTATTTTGTTTAGAATAAATATTTATTTTTATATAATAAATTTATGTATTTAAATATTATGCATATATATATATATGATAAATATTTTAAATTTTGATATAAGGTTATGCTTACAAATATTATTGAAGCATAAAAGAGAATATATTAGTATAGATAAAAATTAAGGAAAATCAAATATAAAAATAAGAAACATAATCTTTTTTTATCACATAACTTTTTTTTAAGAATCACGCACTCTCTTATTGATCGAAATGTATTAAAAGTTACAAAAATATGTTAATAACACTCTATATCTAATGAATCTCGTTTAGCCTTAAGCAATGATGTACCACAAAAAAATTATTTAGGATGGTCCATGATGATTGTTACCCTTTGAAAGTGAATTACTCTCGATTCAAAGGTTGTGATATCTCACCTATAACCCTTTGAGACAGTTTTTATTAATTTGTTAATTATTTTTAAGTTTGAATGTCGCTCACACAAAAGTCCCTTGTAATTTAAATGATTACTCATTTTAGGTAAGTAATAGTCATAGATTCTAAACTTATTTCTCATTGTGGCCTAGTCGTCGAAAACTACTATCATGACATCCTCCATTGTGACGGCTTCACTACTACTGCTTCTTTCATCTTTGTCATCCTTAACACCTTATGAATCCCTTTGTTTTGTCATGGTGAATGGAATTTGATTCATTCTTGTAGTGTTTAGAATGTTTGGGGAGACTTTTGGGTTTGCATAACTTAAAGCTTGACATTTTGTTTGCCACCTTTGGATTAGCGAGATGAGTCTTGTTGATAAAGCGAGAGAACAGAGAAAAAATCATTTAGTGATGCCTCATTGCTGAGTGGGAGTATGAGTAGGGTGTAAAGTATGAAACAAATGTTTATATGTGTGTTTTTCCTTAACTTATATGCATATTTGCTAATGTTATATATGTCTGACTAATATGATATGTTTGATGTTGCAATGTATTCTTTAGTTGCTCCTACCTTTTTAATATGTTATGTTGTTGATGACTTACTAAGAAGTAATTGAGTGTTTGTTTGTGTGCTTTGGGAACATGGATTAAAGTGTATTTTTCTTAGGATGAAGGAATAATAAATTAGATTCCAGGTAGAATAAACCCTATGAGAAGAATGTTGTCCTAGATAAACTAGTGTAACAATAAATAATGAGAAAAGGAAATCTCTTTAGCGTGTTTAAAATAAAATCGATAAAGACATTTTCAAATCACATCTCAGCAAGTAATTTGAACGATGATAAATTAGAACTCTCATGTAAGAGAAAGCTTAGTGAGTTACACCTAGTGAAGCCTTAAACAACATATTTCCAAGTACCAACTACCTACTAGGCAACAATCTTGAAATAGTTAGCTATAGAACAGACAAATAAGAAAGAATTTTCACTTCACGTGCAAAGTTTGAAACCAATTCATTATCACACATGTGAAATTTTCAAATTTTGATAAGATCAATATACTAATGTTTTGTTTGACAAATTGTACATATATGTTTTTAATTTTTTTTAAACATGAATATCGATGATAATCATAATTATTATAATATGGGCCAAATCACCATTATTTATTTATAATATTTTGGATTAAATAATTTAATATTAGACTAAAAATGTCTTTTTATTAAAGTAATATATTTTACTAATTTCATACTCAATCATTAACGTAAAATAAAATATTCTAAACATGTATTTATCATTATCAATATTTTGATATATATATATATATATATATTGATTTTTAAAGTACAATGTACTTTATTTTAGAATAAAGTTATATAATTTTTTTTAATATAAACCGATTCACGCGATTTGATCTATGACTTATACTAGCTTGACCACGTGCATACTAATACTATCTAATATTCTGATTGAATCAATGAACAATCCAAATTCGATAACTACACTATTTATATATGTTGCATGTATTATATTCAAATTTGGTTACCATAACATATAATTGTATACATACTTCATACTTATATATACTATCTAATTATATTCTTAATTAAATTAAAACTAACTCATTTCATTATTTATTTATTGTATTTTTTGATATTAAATTTATTAATATCTAGATTTGTAATACTTATTGTAACATGCAATTTTTATCTAGTTATTAGCCAAAACCATGAGTGGGAGTAAATAGTGGCCATGATAACAAATTTCAGCAACGAAAGAAACCAAATAAAGCAATATTATGCTCTGAAATTAACGTAAAAATGATATAAAGAAATTTATATATAGTGGAAATATCAGAACTCTTTAAATATAATACTTTGTTTTACCACCTTTAATTTAAATATATTGTACTTAAAACAAGTACTAATAATGATTAGTTCCAAGGCTTCTAATAAACCAAACTGATCAATAATAGATTTGTGTTTTGGGCATTAATTAATTTATTCTATTTTACAAGTCTGGCATAATTACATATTTAAATTATGGAACCCCCATCCAGAGAAATAATATGTCCAGTAATGTATGAAGAAGCCGGAAGACAAAGGAAAGCAACTATTGCTGATATGTCCTTAGGTTCTCCAAGGCAACTAACTGGTGATTGAGATACCAAAGTCTCAACGTTCTTATCCACATCCGCAGATTTCTATATATAACAAGAACAATCACATAGATTTTGAGTGTGCATGGCTGCTGAATTAATAACATATTATGCAGGAGAAAAAATTGGATTGAAAACTAGAAGGACATATGTATAACAAGGCAATAAAAACTCAATTCTTTGGTTACATCAAGATCACTAGTTTAAGTTGGAACAACTCATACTTTATGCATTTAATATTTAAGGTAAAGTATTTTCATAATAAAAAAAGGTAAAGTACTATTTCAATCTCATGGGGGCGTCCAGAATGTCTGTGAGTGAAGTTTTTATGGGAAAAAAAAGAAGGAAGGACAAGTTTTTTATTTTAAATTAAAAAAATTATATAGATTCATGAGATGTAAAAAAAAAAAAAATAGGTCCTTAGTATTTGAATTTTTTTTAATAATCTATCATTTTATTTTTTATTTGAATTAACTATCAAATTAGAGAAATATTTTTTTCTTCTTCTTCCCATTGCTTTTCCTATAATCACAAACGCACATTAAGAAAACATATACAAAGATGAGTGATGTGAATCAATCTTATGATATGCCTGGCAAAGTGGCAATGTATAAGAATTTTACAATTAAGTTACTAACAATACATAAGAGAATACAAAAGTTCGGTCTTAACAGCTCCAGGTGCCACGGTATTTGCACGAATATTATCCTTTGCCCATTCCAATGCTTATGTTCTTCGTGAATTGATTCAAAGCTCGTGAAACAAAATTTTATATATATGCAGATTGATTAACTTCTGCAACTCCAATTTACCACGTTGCATTATAGTTAAAGGATACAAAGATAAGGAAACATACCTTTAGAGGCTGCATAAACAGAACAAATAGGAGAAGCTTTGAGACCTGCAATAGAGGATATGAACACTATGCGGCCGTACCCAGATGCTTTTAGAAGTGGGTGTGCTAGTTGGCATAGGTGGAAACATGACTCAAAATTAGTACCCATTAGTGTTGCTACATCTTCTGAAGTATAATGGGCTATCTTGAACATTTTCTCATTGAGGAAGAATATCTCGGCATTCGGATTAGTAGTCACAGTTGTGGTGCTCTGATCATTTTTTTTTTGGGAACAATTTGATCTGACTTTACACAATCGTTC
Organism: Glycine tomentella; assembly: GCA_007407185.1. Classification (NCBI taxonomy): domain Eukaryota; kingdom Viridiplantae; phylum Streptophyta; class Magnoliopsida; order Fabales; family Fabaceae; genus Glycine; species Glycine tomentella. The sequence continues at coordinate 310,024 of PYAF01003069.1, forward strand.
TGTTTATCATTCTGTAGAGTCCTGCAGTCCGGCTTCTTGTGTCCTACCTTCCCACAGGAGAAGCACTTCAAATCATGTTTGGACTTAGACCGACCTCTGGACTTATCTCGTCCCCCTTGATCCCGACTCTTGTCACGACTCCGGGAGTCGATCTTTCTTCTGTTCTCAGCAATGTTAGCCTCAAACGTGTTGGATACACCTCGTTCTTTTCTCCTAGCTTCTTCATTTAGGAGGCTATCTGTCACGGCATCCATCGTCAGTTTTCCTTCTGGAACCAACTTGCTCAAAGTCACCATCAAAGTATCCCAACTTTCCGGTAACGAACTCAGCAATAGTAAAGTCTGCATCTCGTCATCAATCTTCATGTTGGCTTTGGACAGTTGATTCACAATTCCTTTGTAGGAATTGAGGTGCTCGATCATACTCATGTTGTCCTTGTATTCTAGCTTCACAAGCTGGTGGACCAGGTGTGCTTTGTTCCTGGGAGTCTTCTTCTGAATCATGGACTTCAATTTGTTCCACAACTCGTACGCGTTCGTGAACTCAGACACATGCTCAAAGATGTTTTTGTCAATGTATTTCCTGATCATGGCCACGGCCTTCCGCCTCAGTATCTCCCAATCCTTATCCGACTTCCCGGTCGGCTTCACTTCAAGGATAATGGGATCATACAAATCCTTATAGATAAGATGATCCTCCATCATCGACCTCCAATACTTAAAGTTATCTGCGTCAATTTGAACATATCTCTATCATGAGTTATGCCACTACTCTCTATCTCGACGCCTTCAGAACCCTCAAACTCGGGCTCTGATATCACTTTTGGGTATTTAAGACCCTCAAATCAAATTGCAGAAGCGGAAATAAAATCAAAAGGGAACGAGAGGGAGACAATCAAAATTTGTTTTACGTGAGAAAACCTTCCTCAATGTGAGAAAGGAAAAACTCACGGGACCTAATCCAGTATCAAAATCCACTATAACAATAATCGGTTACAATGAATAAAAAATACACCAATGTGGTGGTACACTCAACCTCTCCAACAATGGTAGTCACTCAAACGCTCACAGTGTTTCACTTTAAGCTCTCAAATATGCAAGCACCGGGGCTTGCTCAACAATGACACTAAAGACTATCACTTGAGGCTCTTAATTTTCTGTGTGTCTTGCCTCCACCCTTACTCATCTATTTATAGGATGAATTAGGTTTACCATGGACTAGGCCTAAGCCATCAAATATTATTTGATTTGGTCAATCAAATAAAAACAGAAAATATCAATCAAATAAAAACGAAAAGTATCAATCAACTAAAAACAGAAATTATCCAACAAATCTCCCCCTTCCGTTTTTCAATGAGACCGAGGTCTTCAACTCCAACAACCCGGCCTTCTTTCTCGGCTTTAATGTGCAGAATTCATCAGTCCAGCTCCTTCACAGCAATCTTCAAATTTTCATGTTGGTACCGGCTTGGTCATCATATCGGACCAGTTCAAATCGGTGTGCACTTTGCCAAGTGCGAGCTGTTCAGTCTCTACTATATCCTAGATCCAGTGATACCTTACATCAATATGTTTGGTGCGGGAGTGATGGGTCGAATTCTTCGCAAGATGAATTGCGCTCTGGTTGTCACACATCAACTCGTACTTGTCTTCATTATAGCCGAGTTCCTGGAGAAACTTCTTCATCCACAGCAGCTCTTTGCACGCTTCTGTTGCGGCAATGTACTTGGCATCGGTTGTCGAAAGTGCCACACACTTCTGCAATCTGGATTGCCAAGAGACTGCTCCTCCAGCAAATCTCATCAAGTATCCGATCGTCGACTTTCTCGAGTCGGAATCTCCCGCTAAATCGGCATCCGAGTAGCCTTGCAGCTCGGCTTCACCTTCTCCAAATCGGAGGCATAGATTGGTTGTACCTCGGAGGTACCTGAAGATCCACTTCACTACTTCCCAATGATCCTTGCCAGGATTCGATAGATATTGGCTCACCATACCAACCGCAAACGCCAGTTCGGGTCTAGTGCAAACCATTGCATACATCAAGCTTCCGACAGCAGATTGGTAGGGATCTTCAGCATCTCGTCCTTGTCTTCATCAGACCTTGGACACTGCCTTTTACTCAACTTCTTATGCCCGGCCAGGGGGGGTGCTTACTGTCTTGGCTTTGTCCATGCTGAATCTCTTCGAGATCTTCTCAATATATTTTTCTTAACTTAGCCACAATAGCTTCTTCGTTATATCCCAAATGATCTTCATTCCGAGAATCTGTCTTGCAGGGCCGAGGTCCTTCATAGCGAAGGATGAACTCAATGTCTTCTTCAAGGCGGCAATCTTCTCTTTGCTTTGCCCTACAATTAGCATGTTGTCAACATATAACAATAGCATCAGAAAATCTCCATTATCATACCTCTTCACAAAAACACAGTGGTCAGCTTCTATTTTCATGAACTTGTGATCAGTCATGAAGGCTTCAAACTTCCTGTACCACTGCCGAAGTGCTTGCTTCAAGCCATAGAGACTCTTCTTCAAACGGCATATCATGCTTTCGCATGCCAGAGCTTAGAACCCTTCAGGTTGCTCCATATAGATTTCTTCTTCCAACTCACCGTGAAGAAATGTCGTTTTCACATCCAATTGTTCTACCTCAAGATCCGATGAAGCCGACATGGCTAACACGGTTCGAATCGAGGTCATCTTCACAACAGGAGAGAAGATTTCTTCAAAATCAATCCCTTTCTTTTGATTGCAGCTTTTCACTACAATCCGGGCTTTGTATCTCGGCTTCTGCCCGTTCTCATCCTGTTTAATCTTATCTTCATCAGCCGCTTGAGAATCTGATTCATCATCTTCATCTCGGTTCTCATCAGCATCATCTTCAGTTTCTCCCCCTGCTTCAGTCTACACAAGAGGGACGGGTTCTTCATCTCGGTCTAGAAGGATGGGTTCTTCACGTCTGACAGTAACCCGGTCTTAGGGCTTCAAGATGTCATGAAAAGTCTCATCTTCATGAAAAATCACATCTTGGCTTCTCATTATCTTTTTCTTGATAGGATTCCATAGTCTAAACCCGAACTCAGTTTTCGGCGAACCGAGATAGATGCATTCCTTTGTCTTTGCATCGAGCTTTTCCCTTTCATCTTTGGGGATATGTACGAAAGCTCGGCATCCAAACACCCTCAAGTGATCATAAGTTGCTCTTTGATCAGTCCAGACTTCCTCTGGAACTTCTCCTTCAAGCAGTCGAGATGGTGAGAGGTTGATCAAGTCAATAGTAGTTCTGACGGCCTCTCCCCATAATGTTTTCGGCAACCCGGCATTGGACAGCATACTTCGAACCTTCTCTTCAATAGTCCGGTTCATCCTCTCGGCCAATCCATTCATTTGAGGAGTCTTCGAGGGCATCTTCTCAAGTCAGATCTCAACTTCTCTGCAGTAAGCATCAAAGGGTCCGCAATACTCACCACCATTGTCGGAACGAACAACTTTCAACTTCATGCCAGTCTCAATTTCCACCATAGCATGGAATTCTTTGAAAGATTGGAGTACCTGGTCTTTTTTCTTCAGAAGATAAACCCACACTTTGTGGAAGTGATCATCAATAAAAGAAACAAAGTACTGAGCTCCACCAAGTGATCTCTCGGACATGAAGCAAACATCAGTGTGGACAAGGTTAAGGATATTTTTGCATCGTCTGGGTTGATTCGGTCTCACAAACGAAATCCGGTGCTGCTTTCCAGCTAGGCAGTGCGTGCAACTCTCCAGCCCTTGACCCTTCGACCTGGTCAGTAGTTGTTTCTTCTCCAAAATCTGGAGTCCTTTCTCGCTCATGTAGCCGAGGCGCTTGTGTCACAGCTCCAAGCTTGGTTCATCCCGGACAGAATTAGCTTCTCCGCCATTGGTCTTTCCTTGCATAACATACAAGTAGTCTTCTTTCTTTCCTCAGGCCACGACTAAGCTTCCCTTGGTCAGTTCCATCTACTTTTTCCAAAGTAATTTACTGACCCGACATCATTTAATTTTCCAACCAAGATCAAATTCAAACGCATGTCAGGTACATGCCTCACATCCTTCAATGTAACTCGGCATCTTGTGTCTGTGGTCAAGGTTACATCACCAACACCAACAATCCTGCTGGTCAACTGATTTCCCATCTTCACGACACCATAATCTCCCTTCTTGTAAGTAGAGAAGAATCCCTTATGTGGGGTGACGTGGAACGAGACATCGGAATTAACAATCCAGGTGCAGTCATCATGAGCTATGTTGAACATTTCCTCACTGAGGAGGAATATCTCGGCATTTGGATTAGTAGCCACAGCCGTGGTGCTCTGATCACTTCTTCTTCTAGGAACAATTTGATCAGGCTTTACACAACCGTTTTGTTCATCATTCTGCAGAGTCCTGCAGTCCGGCTTCTTGTGTCCTACCTTCCCACAGTAGAAGCACCTCAAATCATGTCTGGACTTAGACCGACCTCTAGACTTATCTCATCCACCTCGATCCCGACTCTTGCCACGATCCCGGGAGTCGGTCTTTCTTCTGTTCTCAGCAACGTTAGCCTCAAATGTGCTGGATACACCTCGTTCTTTTCTCCTAGCTTCTTCATTTAGGAGGCCATCTGTCACGACATCCATCGTCAGTTTTCCTTCTGGAACCGAGTTGCTCAAAGTCACCACCAAAGTATCCCAACTTTCAGGTAGCAAACTCAGCAACAGCAAAGTCTGCATCTCGTCATCAATCTTCATGTTAGCTTTGGACAGTTGATTCACAATTCCTTTGTAGGAATTGAGGTGCTCGATCATACTCATGTTGTCCTTGTATTCTAGCTTCAAAAGTTGGCGGACCAGGTGTGCTTTGTTCCTGGGAGTCTTCTTCTGAATCATGGACTCCAATTTGTTCCATAACTCATACGCGTTCGTGAACCCGGACACGTGCTCAAAGATGCTTTTTTCAATGTATTTCGTGATCGTGGCCACGACCTTCCGCCTCAGGATCTCCCAATCCTTGTCCGACTTCCCGGTCGGCTTCACTTCAAGGATAATGGGATCATATAAATCCTTGCAGATAAGATGATCCTCCATCATTGACCTCCAATAGTTGAAGTTATCTGCGGTCAATTTGAACATATTTCCATCATGAGTTATGCCACTGCTCTCCATCTCAGCGCCTTTAGAACCCTCGAACTCGGGCTCTGATACCACTTTTGGGTATCTAAGACCCTCAAATCAAATTGCGGAAGCGAAAATAAAATCGAAAGGAAACTAGAGGGAGACAATCAGAATCTGTTTTACGTGAGAAAACCTTTTTCAATATGAGAAAGGAAAAACTCACGGGACCTAGTCCAGTATCAAAATCTACTATAACAATAATCGGTTACAATGAATAAAAAATACACCGATGTAGTGGTACACTCAACCTCTTCAACAATGGTGGTCACTCAAACGCTCACATTGTTTCACTCTAAGCTCTCAAATATGCAAGCACAAGGGCTTGCTCAACAATGACACTCAAGACTATCACTTGAGGCTCTCAATTTTCTGTGTGTCTTGCCTTCATCCTTACTCATCTATTTATAGGATGAATTAGGTTTACAATGGTCTGGGCCTAAGCCATCAAATATTATTTTATTTGGTCAATCAAATAAAAAACAGAAAATATCAATGAAAAAAAATGGAAAGTATCAATCAACTAAAAACGGAAAAATTATCCAACAATTTACTGACTTGATTAATTCATTGTAAATAAATTCTTTACCTTGACTAATTTGCAATTTGTTCATTAAGAGTTTGATTTTGTGAACTATTTGATTTTTAAATCAAGATTTCTTACAGTTAATTGTTTAATTTGATAAGATAACATTTTTGGTTGAGAAAATTCTTTTGTCTTAATTTTCTTTTAAATTGATTAAGAATTAAGAAAACTCGTTTAATTGCTAAATTTGATTTCTTTTGTTTACTTTTTTGTTAATTAAGTTAAATGTTAAGAATGAATTTGTTGTGGATTATGTATAGTAAAATGTAAAAAGAAAATGTTGCATTTGTTAGTAAACTAATTAATAGGTGATATAATGTATAGTAAAATATATATAATATTGATTATAAAAAAATAAAGATAATTAATAATGAATATATATAAGATGTACATAAATTTTTTAAATAACTAAACTAATAAAACACTTTTTTGTTTATTTGTGACGATTTTTAAATGGCCAAGAAAATGAATGAATGCTGGTATAAAAAATGAAAACATATATTTTATGATGGTTGAAAACAGTCACAATATGTTTGATGAATTTATTAAAGGTTCAATTAAAACCTCACAAATCATTTTTTGACATCTTTATTTCTTACTGTTAATTTTGCCTATCAAAAATGAAATCTGGGACGATTTTTAACATAAACAACTTTTCAACAGCCACAAAATATAATTTTTTTAAAGTAAAAGTTGGGCATGTAAATTAAATTAATGTCGAATCCTTTTAAAATTTAATCTAAATGGATCAAGCTTACTTACCAGAATGTTGAGCTTTCCGTTAAAGATTGAAGCAACATTTTTCATTAAATTTTCACGTTGGTCACGAGATAGTACATCACATGCCGACCCTGTTATGCGAAATCCTTTTTTGTACCATTCTTCTAAACATTTATCAATATCTTATTGATTACGTGCACATATATGGACAGCCGCCCCAAATTCTGCTAACTCTTCTGCTATTGCATGCCTAATTCATAATAGAATAAAAAATAATCGAGAAATTTACATAAGTTAAAAACATATATGTCAATTAGACATGAGATTGACATTAGAGATGCAGTGACCATCTTTTGTCTTTGAAGGAGCTCAACTTTGTTTCTTCCATTTTTCTGGTTACTAGCTAGTTAGTGATTATCCTTCAAACAGAAAAATAGTGATTTCGTAGTCAATTTGAAAAAAAAAGTTATATTTGGTTTTTTCTATTTCGGTAGTTCTCAAATCCAGAAAGAATTTATAGTGGGCAATCACCTGCAATAGTAATCTTGCAAAAACAAGTGATCCTCTCCTTTACTTGTATAAATATCTAGCTGCTAGGTCGAGAGGATTGGATATGGTTGGGTTCAGTATCGTTGGGAGTAGTGTGTTGGAATATTACTAATTTTTACAAAAAATGAATTATTGCGTAATAATTAAAATTGTAAATGAATTTTTGAAAATAGAGAAATAGGAATATTAATTTTACATAAAAAAAACCTATGATAATAATCGTTTTAGAAATAATAATTGTATGAATTCTATGACCAAATTATTTCTTTCAAACCCCTCCGTACCAACCAATTCTTTCATTAAAAAAAGCCCTTTATCCTCCCAATTCCTATATCCTTATGTTTTTCGGTCATTTATTGAAAAACATTATACTTTACATTTAATTCATATGTTTTTTGGACAATAAAAAGAGATGTAAAAAAGGAGAGAGAAGTGTGATATAAAATAATTAGGATAAATAATTGTTTACAGTGGCGAATCCAGAAAATTAATAAAGAGGATACTCAATAAGTTCAAATACATATTTTTTAATAACAAAAACTGACATGGAGAAAATAATAAGAATGATAAAAAAAAAAAAAGGGAAAACCTTGCAGAGTTGCTGAGTTGCAGATGAGGCAAATCGCATATAACTTTGGTATGCTCTGGTTGCCTGATATATAAGCAATGTTATAAATGTATGATACCTGAAATAGAGATAAATCATTGTGTGCCTCAGTAAATCGTAAAATAAATATTTTAGAAAAACCTTTATTGGTAAAAAGAAAGATGAACAGACCTTATCCACCAATATGTATCATGGGCCTATTTGCAGTCTTTGTTATGTCAAACATACTAGCATGTGAAGCTTTCTTCCTCTTCACCTAGAACAAAGGAAAGGAAACATTAAGAAATATGATAGTACAAGACCCTGTAAAATAGCTTAACTAAAGTTTGCTTATACAATTTCAAGTAGTCTATGACGCACTGTTGACTATTTTGCAAGAAGGATATCACATATGTTGATAGGACTGGACCAAAGACAGAAGAAAATCATAAAACATAAATGAATTGACCAAAAGAAGTGCATACTACTGCCCCTATTATCTCTTTAAGTTCATCATCCTCTGCACCACGTCTCAGGGGATCTCTTAAGCTAATCTGCAAGACATGAGCATGAGCCTATATAAGAAAATCACATAAATCTTTTGGTGAAGCTACATATGAAAGATGTTATATGTATTTGATGACTGATTTGTAGTTATATATCAAGAAATCAGAACTGACAGTAGAAATCACAAGTTCAAATGTCTAATATGTTGCTTCCTATTCCCTTTATTCTGTTAAGCCACTGATGATCACTGGTATAAGAGTAAACAGTTCCCAGAATCATCCTCAGAAATTGCAATTGCTAACTGCAAGGAATCATTCACACTTTTTATAAAACCTGACTGCTAAATGTTTGTAATAGCATTAATCATGATTTTACTCACTAAAAACATTTATAGGCCTTAAATACCAATTCCTTAATCCCAGATTCTTCACCCAAATCACCTAATTATCCAATTCATTTACCCATATGAATTTAGAAAGCCAGTAATTATCGTCTTCAACTGTAGCCTCACAAATTCACCAAAAACAGTATCAAATATATGCATAACAGATTCTAGCCCAATTGCCATCACCAAAATTTGGAATTTGTTTATCCTAAAGTTCACAAATAGATGAATGATGAATCAGTGTAAAGAGATAGAGAGAAAGAGTTAGTAAGAAGATTATAACGGAAAATAAATAAAAAAGCGTTCGTACCGTGCGATACGAATAGGAGGTGGTCGTGGGCTCGTGGCTGAAAATTCGAACAACAAAGGCACCAAAATTGCAGGTCGTAGACGGTAGATCAGCATCAACAATTCAAAAAATAAAAAAACAGTCACATTTCAAGTTTCTAAGTCATTCCAAATCAATGATTTTGAAAACAAAACTAAAATCATCAAAACCCTATCGACGGAAGGGGAAAACGAAATCCGCACGCGAGGGAATGAAAAAATCAAGAGCAGAAAGTGAATTAACTGCAAAATAAATTCCAGAAATTGAAGGCCGTGGTTATTTTCTGGGAAAGTGGTGGTGAGTGATTCACTTGTAGGAGACTAGAAGAGGCCAACTGGCCAAGGGCACGATCGCGACTCGGAGGTGACGCGCGGCCGACTTAGGAACGCAACTCGGAGGTGTTGCGCGAGGAGGCTCTGGTCTCTGGTGGTCGACACCGATGGTGGCGGAGGAGGAGCAGAAGAGCGCCTGGGCATGGCCCCATGATGAGAGGAAGGAGAGGTCAAGGTGATTGACTTGATTGAATGAGAGAAGGGAAGGACTGAGTGGCTATGGGTATTTTGTAAAAAATTGTAAAGGGAAGGGTATTTGAATAATTTGACCTGAAAATTTTGTTGGAGTTTATATTTAAACTCCATGGGTTATGAATAAGAGGTGAGTTGGAAAAGGTTAAAAAAAACTACTCTCAATCACTCTTGGAAAAGGTTAGAAAAAATAATAACTACTCTTAACCGTTCCTGGAAAATGTTAGAAAAAATAATAACTACTCCCAATCGCTCTAATAATGAACGGTTGCGATGGTTCGCCAGCAACTCTTCCACATGGTTGTTTGCTGTCTGTATATAGACACAGAGGAAATCAGAAAAAATAAGTTATTTTCTAATTTTCTCACTTACATGTTGCTGCATTTTCATATCACATAAATTCTTCATCCATTGTGTGTGGTTTCTCAAGCATTCGCTTTGTTTGTTTGGGCTATTGATTGGTAGTGCCATCGATCTTCAGACGTTGATCTGTTCTATCCTGGGAGGTAATTGTTCATCAATCTTTGGCATCAATTGGAGGAAACAAATTGTCTTAAGGAGACAACCTTGTTGAACTCGGATCCTTTCATCTCTCTGCATTTGCTTCTGTTTCATACTCATCATACAGGTTCTGTTTGAATAGTTTTGTGCAGTTGTAGTATATTATATTGTCTCTCTTGACTACTCGGATTTTGACCCTTGTGCAATTGGATGTATTCCGATTCTAAAGTATTAATTATTAATAACAATCTTAAGACAATTTGGTTTGAATCTGGGTTCAATATATTCTATCTTTTTGTATTATATACTGTTCTCTACTCTCTGTATTTTTGAACGATTAATCTGTGTGATTAATCACTGTTTCTGTTTGTGTAACAGAAATGACTTCGACAAGTGCAAACTTGGTCAACAACAATAAGACTCCCTCTGTTTCGACTCCTGCTAAAAAGCCTGAAAAATTCAATGGGGTTGATTTCAAGCGTTGGCAATAGAAAAATGTTGTTCTACTTGACAACCCTGTGTTTGGAACATTTTCTAAAGGAAAATGCTCCAAAGTTGGAAGAAGGAGACGAACATGATAAACAGAAGGTTGTTGCGGTTGATGTATGGAAGCACTCTGATTTCCTATGCAGAAACTACATCCTCAATGGTCTAGATAATTCCTTGTATAATGTGTATAACACTTTCAAAACCAATAAGGAACTGTGGAATAGTCTAGACAAGAAATACAAAACAGAAGATGTTGGCTTGAAGAAATTCATTGTTGGCAGATTTCTAGACTTCAAGATGAAAGACTCTAAGAATGTGATGAGTCAAGTGGAGGAACTTCAAGTGTTAGTGCATGAAATTCATGCTGAGGGGATGACCTTGAGTGAATCATTTCATGTTGCTGCGGTTATTGAAAAATTACCACCATCCTGGAAGGATTTCAAGAACTATCTCAAGCATAAGCCCAAGGAGATGACACTTGAAGATCTAATAAGAAATGCAAGAAGAAGACAACTCAAGCCAACTTGGTCGATACCGTTTGTGGAGAAGTTGAAAATCTCAACTTAACAGCGGTGGTGTTGGAGTGTAACCTTGTATGGGACACTAAGGAGTGGTGGGTGGATATCGGTGCTACTAGGCATGTCTGTTCATCCAAGTGGATGTTTTCTTATTACACCCCTATGAAGAATGATGAGAAACTCTATATGGGTAACTCTTCTACTTCAAAAGTTGAAGGTATTGGAAAGGTGGCTTTAAAGATGACTTCTGGCAAGGTTGTGACAGTTAATGATATGCTTCATGTGCCTGATATTCGCAAGAACTTAGTGTCTGGATCCCTTCTGAGCAAAAATGACTTTAAACTTGTATTTGTTTCTGATAAGTTTGTACTTACTAAGAATGATGTGTATGTAGGAAAATGATACCTTAGTGAGGATCTTTTCAAGATGAATGTAATGACTGTAACCAGTGTGGTGTTAGTATTAATAATGATGTTACTTCTATTTACTTGCTTGAGTCTTCTAATTTATGGATCAAATATTTGGACATGTTAATTTTAAATCAATTAAAAGTTTAGTTAATTTAGATTTATTGCCTAAAGTTGAATGTTCTAATACTAAATGTCAAAGTATGTGTTGAATCAAAAGTTTCAAAATTACCTTTTTCTTTTATTGATAGATCAACTGAACTGTTAGATTTAATACATACTGATATATGTGATATGAAATCTGTACCATCTAGGGGTAATAAGAAATATTTTATTATTTTATTGATGATTGCAGTAGATACTGTTATGTTTATTTACTTAATAGTAAGGATGAAGCATTTGTGGTTTTTAGACAATATAAAAATGAAGTTGAAAATCAACTTAACAAGAAAATTAAGGCTATAAGAAGCGATCGTGGGGGAGAATATGATGGCCCCTTCGAGGAATTCTGTATAGAGTCTGGTATTATACATCAGACGACTGCTCCTTATGCAGCGCAATCAAATGGAATTGCAGAAAGGAAAAATCAGACATTAAAAGAAATGATGAACGCTATGTTAATCACCTCTACTTTACCACAGAACGTGTGGGGGGAAGCCATTTTGACAGCGAACTGTATTATTAATAGAGTTCCTCACAAGAAGACAAAGAGCATACCATACGGAGTATGGAAAGGAAAGCAACCATCCTTGAAATACTTGAAAGTGTGGGATGCTTGGCTAAGGTCACGGTTCCTAAACCCAAAAGGTTGAAGATCGGACCTAGAATCGTGGATTGTGTATTCATTGGTTATGCACTTAATAGTAGTGCTAGTCGGTTTTTGGTTTATAAATCCGATGTCTCAGATATACATGTTAATAAGATTATTGAATCAAGGGATGCTAGGTTATTTAAGGATATATTTTCGTATAAAAAGGTATATGAACCAAGTGCTGATGACAATGATAATGTTGTGAGACCTTGGGAGACCACAACTAGTGTTGATCCTGTAGAGGATGAACCTAGATGTAGTAAGAGGCAAAGGACCACTACATCTTTTGGACATGATTTTCTAACATATCTATTAGAAAATGAGCCTCATACGTATAAAGAAGTTGTAACGTCCCCAGAGGCACCATTTTGGGAAGAGGCCATTAATAGTGAAATTGAATCCATCCTATCGAACCACACTTGGGAATTGGCAGACCTTCCTCGTGGCACTAAGCCTCTAGGAAGTAAGTGGGTCTTCAAAAGGAAGATGGAGGCAGATGGCACTATTGATAAATATAAAGTTAGGCTTGTAGTCAAAGGCTATAGGCAACACGAAGGTCTCGACTACTTCAATACCTATTCACCTGTTACAAGGATTACGTCCATTAGGATGTTGGTCGCGCTAGCAGTGTTGAATGGGTTAGAACTACTTCAAATGGATGTTAAGACTGCTTTCTTAAATTGAGACCTAGAAGAAGAGATCTATTTGGAACAACCTGAAGGGTTTGTTGTTCCAGGATAAGAATGAAAATTTTGTTGCTTAACTAAATTCCTTTATGGGTTAAAGCAAGCTCCAAGACAATGGCATGCGACGTTTGATAAAGTTATGTTATCGAACGATTTTACTATTAATGAATGTGACAAGTGTGTCTATATTCAAAATACTGAGAAAGGGTTTGTCATAGTCTGTCTTTATGTAGACGACATGTTGATAATGGGTAGTAATAATCAAATGATTAAAGCTACTAAGCAATTACTTGCTAGCAAATTTGACATGAAAGATTTGGGAATAGCAGATGTTATTTTGGGTATCAAAATCCATAGAACATCAAGAGGCTTGGCTTTATCACAGGCTCACTATATTGCTAAAATTCTTGAAAAATTCAAGAGTTTAAATATAGCTCCTGTGAAGAACCCCGTAGACTCTAGTCTTTGACTATCAAAGAATACTGGCAAAGCTGAAGCACAAAAAGAGTACGCTCAAGTATTAGGCAGTCTTATGTATGTTATAAACTGCATTAGACCTGATATTGCTTATGCAGTGAGCATGTTGAGTTGCTTTACTAGTAATCTAAACGTGTATCATTGGAAAACTATGGTCAGAGTTTTAGGATACCTAAAAGCCACTCAAAACTTTGGTTTGCATTACGAGAAGTACCCTGCAGTTATTGAAGGATATTATGATGCAAACTGGATCACTGGTTCTAATGACACTAAATCCACAAGCGGATATGTGTTCACCCTTGGTGGGGGTGTTGTATCTTGTAAATCATTTGTGCTGCATCGCAAGATCAACTATGGAAGCAAAATTTATCGCTTTAGATAAAGCTGGTGAGAAAGCCGAATGACTTCGTAATTTTGTTGAGGATGTTCCCAGTTGGCAAGAACCAGTACCAGCTGTAAGCATACATTGTGACAGCCAAGCCACCATTGGAAGAGTCAGGAACGTCATGTATAACGACAAGTCTAGATATATACGTCGTAGGCATGATACCGTAAGACAACTACTCTCGAATGGAATCATCTCAATAGACTGTGTGAAGTCTAAAGAGAACATAGTGAATCCATTAACTAAAGGGATTCCTAGAGAGTTAGTTGAAAATTTGTCGAAAGGAATGGGTTTAAGGCCTATCAATTGTTGATCATTGCGGTAACTCTACCTTGATGAATGGAGATTCCACGAACTAAGTTCAAAGAGACAACTAAGTCATGATTGATTGTTAAACACTATGGAGTTTTAAACTCATACTCATTCCTATGACAAGACAATGTGTATGAGGGTAAGCATAACGACTTTTAATGGTTTCTTAATTTGATGTATTCAAATGATGTATGTGGAGGTATATCACAAGAAATCACCTATGTGAGTGTGAAGTGGGGGCTGCTTCAACGAGAACTTAAAAAAGTTGATTCTCTACAACACTCGCAAAACCAGGCAGGTGTCCACGACCAAAATGGACACAACAATGAGGACTAGTAATGCTAAAGAAGCAATTGTGTGTCTCCTATTGTCTTGGTATACACAATAAAGGTCGACGATTCAAGGCATCACGACCACCGATTGACCTAGTATACCCGATAGGTTTACACTAGAGAAGGTTCAAAGGTAACCCCTACCTATCTCGATGCAATTGTTTCTCGCCGAAGAATCACACTTGCATACATATTCATATGCATTTAGTCAATGTTGAATTGATCTCTTATTCATGTGGGGGATTGTTGGAGTTTATCTTTAAACTCCATGGATTATGAATAAGAGGTGGGTTGGAAAATGTTAAAAAAATAATGATAATAACTACTCCCAATCGCTCTTGGAAAAGGTTAGAAAAAATAATAACTACTCCCAACCACTCTTGGAAAAGGTTAGAAAAATAATAACTACTCCCAACCGCTCCGATAACGAATGGTTGCGATGGTTCGCCGGCAACTCTTCAACATGGTTGTTTGTTGTTTATATATAGACACAGAGACAATGAGAACAAATAAGTTATTTTTCTGATTTTCTCGCTTACACACTGCTACATTTTCATATCACATAAATTCTTCATCCTTTGTATGTGGTTCCTTAAGCATTCGCTTTGTTCGTTTGGGCTGGTGATTGGTAATGCCACCGATCTTCAGACGTTGATCCGTTCTATCCTGGGAGGCAATTGTTCATCAACCTTTGGCATCAATTGGAGGGAACAAATTGTCTTAAGGAGACAACCTTGTTGGGCTCGGATCCTTTCATCTCTCTGCATCTATTTCTATTTCATACTCATCATATAGGTTCTGTTTAAATAGTTTGTGCAATTGTAGTATATTATATTGTCTCTCTTGACTACTCAGATTCTGACCATTGTGCAATTGGATGTATTCCAATTCTAAAGTATTAATTATCAGTAACAAATTTAAGGGGGACACTTGTCCCTCTTCTCTTGCACTTCGGTCTGCCTTAGACTGTTTGTCTCTGAATATGTAATAAATTGATGATAATTTATTTTTTTCTTCTAATAACAAGAATTTACTCAAGTGAAGTAAAAGACATATATATACGTCCCTGTTAGAGATGAGATATGAGATTGATATTAGAGAATTGAACGAACCCTATGCTTGGAGTGCCTCCTGTCACTAGCTAGAGCTGTCATGGAGCTAGGGACCATCTTTCGTCTTTGACGCACCTCAACTTTGTTTCTACCATTAATTTTTCTGCTTACTAGTTTAGTGAGATCCTCCAAATAAAAAAGCATATTCAAAATAGTTTTGTGTGATTTTGTTGTCAATTTTGTACTTCGGATAAGTGTCTTGAGTCTTGATTAGTTTTGTGGTGGAGGATTGGGTTCAGTGACGTATCGTTGGGCGTACGTAATTTGTGGTAATATCAACAATTATATAAATTAAATTATTACGCGATAGGTAAAATTTAAAATTGTTAAATAAGAGTATTTTTGTAACACCCCGGACGTGTTATCATTAATAATATCATAAGCGCGCAATCAGCGTTAACTAAACGCGGTGCGGAAGCGATAGAATCGTTTTTCTTGATTACATTATGCATGGAATATAAATCACACAACACAAAGCATCATAAACAAGCCCCTGTTGATCCAGTTAACCAAACATAATACATAGGCAGATATAAACATAAAACAAAGATAGTCAGGAGGAAACTCAAACTTTAATACAACATAAACATCTGTACATATACATGCTCAAAACTAGACCACATCGGGC